>VDFB02255665.1:0-18143 GCA_007258455.2 Sequoia sempervirens
AGATAAAAATAGAGAGAATTAGAGGTAGGTAAATAGAGAGGGAGAGAGGGAGAGAGAAATAGGAGGAGATAGAGAAATGGAGAAAGAAGTAGGGGGAGATAGAGATATATGAAAAGAGAAAGAGAGAGATAGAGATATATGGGAAGAGAAAGGGAGAGAGAGGTAGAGATAGAGAGATAGATTGGGGGGATAGGGCGGGAGCGAGGGAGAGAGAGAGATGGGGAGAGATAGAGAGAGGGGGGAGATAGAGAGAGGGGGAGGGAGAGGAAGGGAGAGAGATAGGTAGAGGAGAGAGAGAAAGGTTGAGGAGGAAGAGAGAGAAGAGGGGGAGAGGGAAAGAGATAGGTAGGAGAGAAAGAAGAGGGAGGAGGTAAATTTGTTGATAAATAATATACAGGGAGCAGTCCCCATGATACTTTTTGATCAAATCATTCCTCGCCTATATTGTTCACATCCTCAAGTCCATGAAGCCCAACCACTTTACTTCACACCACCACTAGTATGCTTCAATGCTTGACGAGGCCGTGTAGTCATATCCCAGTGCAAATGGTCGAAGTACTCTACATATGGCGAAGATATCATCGTTGGTATGATCGACACGGGAATTTGGCCTGAAAGCAAAAGCTTGAATGATGAAGGCGTGAAAGCGGGTAGAACTTCAATTCCTCCAATTGCAATAGAAAGATTATTGGAGCTCGATACTACTACAAAGGCTACGAGGATAAGTGGGGTCCTATTAATGAAACCACGGATTATAAATCTCCTAGGGACCGCATCGACCACGGTACACACAACATCCATTGTTGTCGGAGTTGTTGTGCCTGCTATGAGTTTCTTCGGTTTTGCCAACGGGACGGCTAGAGGGATGGCCCCTGTAGCTAGACTGGCCATTTACAAAGCCTGTTGGAAGGAAGGTTGCAATGACCTTGAAACGCTTGCTGCCATGGAAGACACCATTGCTGACGGTGTCGACATCATTTCAATCTCAATTAGCTCAGTAGATGGGCCATTTTCCAATGACAACAGAGCTATTGGAGCATTTGGGGCCATTGAAAAGGGTGTTTTAGTTTTTGGCTTGGTAGGTAACTACGGACCATTTTCATCTATTATGAATAACACACCGCCATGGATTACTACCGTGGGTGCGAGTAGCATCGACAGAGATTTCCCTGCATCTATTGTTCTAGGAAACCAAGAGATATTGAGAGGCACTTCCACCTACAGTGTAGTAGATGATCCAAGGTTGCAACAACCTCTTCCTTTGGTTTACGTATCCACTAACAATAGCTCAAGGCGTTGTCTCCCTGGTAGCCTTGCTCCCGATTTGGTGAAGGGTAAAATCGTTGTGTGTGATCACGTGCTCCCTGCCTACAACAATGATGAGTACGACTCTTTGTGCGACTTCATTGCAGAGAGCGTGCAGGGCGAGATCACCCATCGCCTCCTGTCGCTTCTCAGAAAAGCCGCTGCCGCCAACCAGCCGGAGGAGAGTTAGTTGGATATGCAGGACTTCTTCAAGCAATTTGCCTTCCCTCTGCACACTAGTTGAAAGCAATTGTTAAAAAAAAATACAAACACTATGGTTACTGAAATGGCGCTCAAGTATTCGTTGCTAGCGATTACTATGATTTTTGCAGCGCATTATTGCAGTTCAGTAGAAGTAGATGGTGGAGATACGCTCCAATTGGGGGCTTCGCTCACTGGAAATCATACACTAATTTCAAAGAATGGCACGTTTGCATTGGGATTTTTCAGTCTGGGACAAACGAATAATTGGTATCTTGGCATTTGGTATGCACCGATCTCTCAGAAGGCCATTGTTTGGGTGGCTAACAGAGACAATCCTGTTAGAAACAAGCCCGGTGTTCTAAAATTTTTGAGCGACGGTCATCTCAGATTGTTTGATGGAAAGGGCCAGGCCAAGCATGAGGTGAAGTGGTGAAGATATTGGAAGGCACGATGGACCCCTTGTTGCCTCGATATTTCTCTCCCACTTTTAGAATTCGCAGAGGCCTTTGATGTCACCACCAATTTAAGCCTTCGCGGATCCCCTGCCCTTCCTGTGGATGCTCAAGTGGATGTTCAACATCGGCTCTGAGAAACGCCTACGCCAGGCAATCCACACCATTCATAAGTTCGCGCAAGACGTTATCGACGCGCAGAAGAAAGCAATATTTTCCTCTTGCGGACCACAGCGTCAAGATCTCTTGTCCAGATTTATTTTCGCTCACGACAGCGGTGTTGGTGTTGTTGCAGGAAAGGCTTCATACGATGTTTTCGTGAGAGATATCGTAATAAGTTTTATCTTGGCGGCCAGGGACACACCGTCTGCCGCACTCACATGGTTCTTCTGGCTCCTCTCCTCTCATCACCGAGTCGAACAGAGTATTTATGTAGAAATTACATGCCTTGTTTCTGTGAGAGAAGAGAGCAAAACCAGAAACCAACGTTGGGCATTTGTACTCCAGTTGCGGCAACTTGCAAATGTCGGCGTACATTGGCTGCAGAGAGAGACGATCAAATCACCCATTGAATTGGAAAAGACGGGATGAAGCAGCGGTGTCAAGGTTCAAATTCATTGCAGATGATCAACGGCTGTGGTCATTTCAATCGTTGGCGGGTCTCTAGAGAGAGGTCAACCGTAGATTTTAGAAGTCAGGTTGCTCTCTTTCAAATTGATACGCCTATCGGCTAATTATAAAGCAGCTTAAATTTCCATTATTATCACACACACATCAAGTTGTTTGGAGGAACAGAGAACGATTACGCAATCTGCAATGAAGATTGTACTGATGTGGGTCTTGTTATTAGTAGTGATGCCCTTCTCCGTCGCATGTTATGCAGATGAAAGAAATTCTCTGTTGGATTTTAAAGAGGGCCTCAACTTTACTTCCTCTCAATGCACATTGCAATCGTGGAAGGGATTTAACTGCTGCGCGTGGGAAGGAGTCACCTGCTACCCAATCACTGCCCACGTCCTTTCCTTTCATCTCAGTCCTCAGCCCCTTAACTATGACCGGTCACTCATGTCTTGGAGGGAACTTCGTGGGGGACTATTCCAACTGCAACATCTGGAGCGCTTGGACTTCAGTGGGAATGTCTTCTTTCCTTCTCTTGCCATCCCTTCACAGTTTCACAAGCTCAGCAATTTGAGGTATTTAAGCTTGTCTAGTTCTAACCTTATTGGTCAGATTCCAAAAGAGATTGGTAACATGTCCAGTTTAATTTATCTTCATCTATATGATAATCATTTGAATGGCACCATTCTAACATCTTTAGGTAAGCTGTCAAAGCTCACAGAATTTTTCCTCTGTCAAAACTCTTTGAGTGGCACCATCCCAACATCTTTGGGTAAGCTTTCAAAGCTCATGTATCTTGACTTGAGTTCTAACTATTTGAGTGGCACCATCCCAACATCTTTTGGTAAGTTGTCAGAGCTCACAGTACTTCACCTCGATTCTAACTCTTTGAGTGGCAACATCCCAACATCTTTGGGTAAGTTGTCAAAACTTACGACACTTTACCTCTTTGCGAAATCTTTCAGTGGCACCATCCCAACATCTTTGGGTAATCTGTCAAAGCTAGCAGAACTTGACCTAAGTTAAAACTTTTTGAATGGTACAATCCCAACCTTCTTAGGTAACCTCACCAAACTCACCCAATTTGATCTTCACAACAACCAAGTGGAACTTACACACTTTATTTTTTTGATAAAATGCCCAATATTGAAGAATTGTATCTTTCAGGGAATATGTTGACTGTAAAAGTCAATGCCACTTATATCCCTAGTTTTCATTTTGAATCCATAGGTTCGGGATCTTGTAATATACAAGGGGATTTTCCAGCTTTCATTTCAACTCAATTTTCCTTACTCTCACTAGATTTATCTCAGAACTCTCTCAGTGGAAATATTCCTGATTGGCTATGGGATTCTATGCCCCTTAGCCATCTCAACCTCTCATCTAACCAGTTTGTAGGTAATTTACCCATCAAGCTGCTTGGCTTTGAACTCAATTATCAAGAAACATCAATAATTGATTTGCGTAATAATAAGTTACAAGGAAATATTCCCCTTCCTCTACAAAATGTGGAGTACTTGTATCTTTCAGAGAATCTATTTGATGGACCTATTCCAATAGATATTGGAAAATATGGACAAGCTCTTAGATTTCTATTGCTCACCAAAAACAATTTGAGTGGTGTGATTCCACATTCTATCTGTGAGTCAGGTAATTTGCAAGTTTTAGACTTGTCAAATAATAGGCATAGAGGTAAGATTCCCTCAACTTTAGACCAATGCTTTAAGTTGTCCATGTTAAATCTAGAAAAGAATGATCTTAAGGGAAAAACTCCAAATATATTTGGGAATATGACTTATCTAGAAACATTGAAACTAGGTTTGAATGGGCTAAAAGGGAACATACCATCATCCATTGGAAATTGTAGTTCCTTGGAAATCTTAGATCTAAGGAATAGCAATATTCATGGGGGTATTTCTACTTGGATTGAAAGCTTGAAAAGTCTAAGCATCCTAATATTAAAATCTAACAAATTTGGTGGCAAGATACCCTCAGAATTATCAAACTTGCAACATCTTCAGATAATGGATATTTCAAGCAACAAATTTTCAGGCATTATTCCAAGTGGCTTTATGAACTCAAGTGCAATGGCAAATCAGATAGAAAACACAGAAACTCTTAAATTAAATACTACAAATGTTGGCATCATTTATATAAATAGTATAATCATTACAAACAAAGGACAAGATCTAGAGTATGCAAGAATTTTGAGATTACTAAAATACCTTGATCTATCAAACAACAATTTATCAAGTAAAATACCTTGGGATATTGAATCCCTCAAAGGATTGATAATTCTCAATGTTTCAAGAAATCATTTCAGTGGCGAGATTCCAAAATTCTTGGGAAGCATGGTACAATTACAATCACTTGATCTTTCCAAAAATGAATTGTCTGGAATGTTTCCTGTTGAACTGCAGCATCTCACATATTTGAGTTTCTTTGATGTGTCTCATAATAACCTATTAGGAATGATACCACAAGGAGCACAAATGATGACATTTGATTCCTCATCTTTTTCAAACAATTTAGATCTATGTGGCCTGTGTCATGCTCAGGAAATCATCTTGCTTCTCCCAGTGATGATGAAGAAAATAAAGAGGCGTCGGAGGATGATATATGGTGGGATGTGGGAATAGCAATGGGCTCTGCATTTGGGTTTTCAGTTCTAATTTGGTTATTTTGTTTCAGCAAATCTTGGAGTGCAAAATGTTTCAGAGTTATGGATGGCATCATTGACCCTCTTTTTCAAAGACTAAGAGAAAAATTGTGTTAAACAAGATAAGATATTTTCTGATATTCATCTTCTATACAGCTGTATAATCAATGTATCAAATATGCCAATTATCATACCACCAATAAAGGAAGAGTAAGTTTAATTCACAAGTTTTCCTTACGTTGTTAATGATTTTCTTCGATAGCTTAAAATTAGTTTGTAAAAATTTCATGAAGTTAAATCTTTATCCGTCTTCTTTCTACGCAGGTTTCAACAGAAGTTAGCAATGTCCTGTATTGATATAGAGCACTAACATTCCCAAGTGGAGAGCATTCTGGGCCTCAAGAAATGCAGTTTACTCTTGTTGGAAATAGACAAGTACAAAAAATCATTTATATAATTCTATCATTATCGGTTGTTCTGCCATGTTGCAGATTTCAGAGTTAAAGAGGTACAAACTCAATTAGTCAGAAAAGAAAATTTGGGGAAAAACTTTATTCAATCTAATTGTTACTTCAGTTCTTATTTTTAATTCTGTTTTCCCCTTTTTACGTTGATTCCACATGGCAAGTGCTAGAAATAAATGTTTCGATTTCTAAACTTTCGGTATAAAAGAGCAAACTAAAATTAGCATGACCTTATTGTGAAATTATAAACATCTGATAAACATCATATTATGTTTTGACCTTTCTTGCTCGCCTAGTAAATTATGTTTTTGAGATTTACATATTAGCATGTTCTTCGTATATAATAATTTTCAATTTGCTTTAATGATCACTATTGTCTTCTTGAGTTTTAACATCTTTGTTGTTATCAAAGTCAGCTTATGTCTAAACTAGTTTAGCATCACTGTTTGCAGATCAATGAGTTACGTATAAAGGATAAATTATTCAAATGTGGTTTTATACTAGGTAGAGGATGCTGGATAAATTTCTCATATGCTCTTGTAGTTATTTTTTCATGGACAACCATAGTATCTTTAATTTGTAGCTTGACTTTTGTTGCCAGTATTCTATATTTATTGTGTATTTGATGTGTTATAAGTTGTTTTGCTTCTTGTTAGATTATATTCTAGATTTTATGTCAATTATACACATTTCAGACAATTCTATGTGGTGTAATAAAATTTTATGGAGCTTGTATATTGGCAAATATTGTACAATCTCCTGACGAAAGATTGCTGAAAAATAAAACAGGTCTTTGCTGAATACTTGGGAGTGGCATGGCATGGCAGTGCACAGCGTCTTGATGTTCCAGACTTTTAACATTGTGTGGCTTGGAAAGCAGTCTTTGCGGGGAAAGTACAAAATTCAAGTCATTTTCAGAATTGATTTGAATGGTAAGAAAGATGCTAATAAGAATGCTTCCACTTTTAATATCAAACCTCAAGATGCATAAACAATAGGCGTATCTACTATTTCAGCATTTGAAAGTGCTAGCCCTAATAAAATGTTAATTATTGCTTGGTTGGCAATACAGAATTAACAACAGAAAGTACTGCTGATAGAAAGATTGTGCAGAACAAGAGGAAGGATGAACTGGAGGATATTGGCCCTATTGCCTTGAATGCCTTACTAGGCTAGTAAACTGCACAGAGCATATAAAAGGTACAGACACAGAACAGTTGTTTCATAGTGCCAATTTAGAATATAGGTGATAAATGCTTAAATTCCACCAACAGTTCTATGGAGAATGAGTTTTCAGATTTTCATTGAACAAAGATGATTTGATTGATCAAAATATCTTACTCTTTCTATCTTCAAAAATACATAAAACAGAGATGCCAGAAGATGGGACTCATAAATGATACAACAGGTTCAAGGGAAGATAGATTTGGAGGAGAGAAAAAGAGTAGCCCTTACAGTTTGGTGTCATTGGACATGATAACAAGCAATGTTCTAGTTGTTCCTTGATATGCCAAAGAACACTATGGGAAGGGCCTTGTGCCTGGAAGATCCGTCTAACATAAATATACCTACTTACAATTATGGCCGAGGAGCTGTTTCCAGTCATCCACTTCATTATCCTTCTGTTCATCAAGTAGGTAATCCCTTTATCTATCCAGAAACTCCAAGCAGGAATCTTTAAGGGTGACGAAATTGCAAGTCCAAGATGCGCCATAGAAATATACTTCACAATGCTGGTATGATTTTCTACAAGCATAACCGTTGTTAGAGCCAAGACAAGTGGTACTGCACAAGATCTCATATCGGCCAACTTCTCATACATTTATGAGATATAGTGCGTTGGAATCAACAAATGGGGCATTGACTCACCATCCAATGTTAGTGGCCATCAAATACCTTCCTCCTTTGCAGCAGTTATCCTTTCTTTCCCTGCAGTTATCATAATTTATCCTAATTGAAATGTCACATCTTTTTAATTTGACCAACTGGACTTTGGATCATTTGTATCAGTGTCCCTAACATCCTTGAGTGTGTCCAGAGCCAGGGGAGCAAATAAGCTACGGTATGCTGAAGAGCAATCTTATGTTTCAGGTTCAGCGGCTTCCTAAACTTTCTCAAATGAAGAAGATAGTTTCAAAAGCAAGAATAGCAAGCCGATGAGAACAGAGTCTTTCAAACTCGATAAATGTTTTGGATGTTTATGTAAAATTTGATTCTTTTCATTGTAACGGTTTTAGATTTTGTTTACTTTAGATGGTCCCTACATATTTCCTCTTTGATTGCTTTGGCTTCAGGTATTGCATTATTTCAACTCTGAGTTTTATGAGATTTTCATCCCTATTGTATTCACTATTCAGGGCAGCAACACCGAGTATCTGTTGTACAAAGAAGATTTCCCACCTTTTCATTTCCAAGAGAATCATAGGGACAATTCTTTGCTCTTTGAAATGAAGCCATGGTAACATTGAAGAAGCAAGAGCATAGTTAAGATCATGTTGCTGACTCTTTCATTTAGTTATCAGTGGCCTATTTGGTATTTTATTATGTCTAAAGCAAGCCAGAGCAGATAAAATTCGCTGTATATTCAAAGGTAATTTATTGTAATTGTACTTAAGGATTATGTGGCTGGCTTCCACCCCTTTAAACATGTTTCATCCCTTAAATATGAGAAGATGGGAACTTATTTTAAATCTATGTACATTTTACGAGTCTTTGCTTGTTAATCTATTTATTGATATGTGACTATGATAAATGATAGCTTAAATGAATGCTTCATTTGTGATATTTTAATTACCCATTTTTTCACAATTGTTGCTATTATGAATGTGTAAAAATATAATTGTTTCTATAAGTCTATTTATAGACATTACTTTTTTGATACAAAGAAAATTGATTTCTAAACAAACGTGGATATTCAACTACACCATACTTCAGTTATGTGAAATTGAACTACTATAACATTCTACTAATCAAATGAACAAGAAGGAACAAGAATCAACAACACAAGAATGGAAAACATAAAAAATTTACACCTAAGAACTTTTTTTTGGAGAAAACTTGGGACAAAACCATTACCTCCAATAGGTTGATAGTTTCATAATTGTCCAATAGTTGTGTAATCAACCCTCTATTAGAATTGACATTTTCACATAGATAACCAAAATTCATTTTTTTTGCATCACATTCTTTCATCATAAGTTGTAACTCACTTTGTCATGGATCCATAGTGTAACAAACACATTTCATAATCTTTTTACAAATCTAATATTCCCAATATGGAAGATTTTGGTTCCCAAAAGCTATGAAGACTTAAATAATGAGTGATGGCCCCTTAATGAATGACATGGTTTCCACCCAACCCTACACCACTCTAGCCAAGAGCCTAAAAAGTTGTGCCTCCAACTATTTGAAGATGCTTAAATTATCTAGGTGTTTAAACTAGATTGAGTTGTGTTATCAACACTCTTTCTTCTCTAGTTGAGAGGAATGATCCTAGGGCTTCCATCAATCATCTTCCTTGCTTTAATATTAAGGACCCAAAATTGCTTGAACTTTCCCTTGTGGACATGCAAAATGAACTAGAAACCTTTCTTGACTAAGTTGAACTCATTTATCCATTTATAGAAAATATTGATTCTCTTGAATATGCAAGGGATGAAAAAAACAACTCTTCACACATCTAATGGAACAACATCTGCCAATATTTCATAAAAAAAAATTACTTAACACCAAACTTCAATCTATATTTCTTGAAACAATCAATGTCCATCTTGAAACAAACCAAAGAATATGGCTTGAGGTTGTGAATAGTGTCTAAAACAAGTTTTCTTTTTTTTAACTCTTTTTAGAATTGAGGTTAGCTTGGGAACAAAAATAAAAAAGCACATCTACTTTAACATTCATGACTCGAGATATTAATTCAAATAATCATGTATGCTCTTTTTCATCTTGTTCCTAAATATAGCAGAAAAAATAGAAGTGCAAAAGAAATTTTAGAATCATCTACAAACAATCAAGTTCCTTGGTGGCAGACATAGTGGTTTTTCAAGCTTTCTTTCTATTCTAATATGGATACTTCTTTGGATGTAGCTTCTAATAAGTTTCATCTATATGGCCATTGACATCAAAATGGTTGCAATGTCTTCTAGGTTTTGAATGTGGTACTCACTATCTTTATTTTGGCTTCTCCATGGGTCTTTAGAGAGGAAGATGGACTACCCCTTCAAGGTAGTAAGCATGCCTCAATGATATCTTGGGGTTTGGAAAGAAAGACAAGCCTCCAAAGATGACTAAAGGTTTCCAATTCCAATGTATTTCATCAATACCTTCTCATATTACATATCCTTGTGCTTTTGGAAGTATAAACCAACAAATAAGAAATGAATAAATCATAAGATTTAAACACATGACACTCTATGTATGTGGAGAAAACGTTTTAAGGGAAATCTCCACCACAAAAGACACCACAAGTATGTATCAACCTTTAAACCAAGAGTATACAATCAACAAACTTTTCCCATCAATTTGGTAGCATTCTAGTAGCACTTGTATGCCTATAAATAAGCCATGAAACCTCTATCAAATGTATATAATTTATAGAGAAAAGTTGAGAGGAAAACACAAGTGAATTTTTTAAACCATGACCACCCAGAATAGTAGTATGACAAAAACCCAATGCCCCCATGATGTGATAAATCAATGCATCCATGAACAAAAAACATAACTCCCAAGCATCTTTGACCCATGTGAATTGTAGGCATGTATCCCCCAAAGTAACACTTCATTTTGTAATCCACTACACATTATGGACCCCACCCAACATGCAAAGATTCTCCACTCTCTTTCCTAGCACCAAGGAGTGAGAAAGTGGTGTTAATGAGATCTAATTAATTTTTAATTACCACCATCATACTCCACCTTTATCCTTGAATGTCATTACAACTAATATTCCAAGTCAACCAACAAGATAATAATATAATAATAATATCTCAACTGTACATATCTATCCATGTACCCATTCCAAGAAATTTGGAGATGCAACACTATACATTAGGATTGCAATTAAATATCACACTATAATATCATTTTGTATGGTTAACATGGGAGCATGTGAAAATTGTTAAGACGTAATTAATATCATTTTCAAACTCTTTTATTGTATGTATTCAAAGCATTCAATCATTAAAATTGTTATATGTTTTAAAAAATATCAATAGGTTATCTCTAAGGTGGTTCTTGTTTAGCTCTTAACCTATAACTATCATCAATGGGGAAACTCTTATCTAAATAGATAATAGAACATATGAGTCCAATTATTATGAATATTGAAAGAAGTCATGAACATAAGACAAGTGTAATTGTTAGACAAGATGATTTATCCTAGAGCCTATGGAGCCTATTTCTAGCTTGTGTTGTATGTAATGAACAAAAAGGAAGTTAGTGTTATTCTTATATATAATAAGGATGAATATCAAAATGCAATGTAAATATGAATAATTAAAGTTTAATTCTTAATTTATTCTTTGTGTGGACTAAAAAGTAGTAAAAACTTGCATGCAGGAAATACTTTTTTGTCAAATATTATGCATTGTTTAGGGATAGTGACTAGGATTTATATATTAATAAAATAATTTGTATGAGTCATAATGGTAATTTAATGTATAGATGCATGTATTCATCTTAAGACTTAAAGTTAGTTAATAGGGAAATTGATGTTGTACCAATTGTCAAAGATAACATTATGGTCAGAAGAAGGAAACTTAGTTAAAGTAAGTAAATGTGTTAATTTGTACAATATTGCAAAACATGTAAACACAACATATTGATTTGGAAATTCCTAACACTATGTAAAAACTCCTTTCTTGAGGAACTTAAAGAAAAAAATTTAAAAAATTTAGGAAAGCATTTAGGAGAAAATTTTTAGGCACGGTTGGTTAAATTTAACATGTAATTTTGGTGACTATAATAAATAATTTCACATGGGAGTTTTAAAACACTAGATGTTGATGCCTCATTGTAATGGGAACACTTGGGTTCCCTCAAAGGGTACAAGATAGCACACAAAGGGGAGCAAAATAATGATATGAGACAATATGTTGCTTGGCCGGCGATACAAAATTAACAGTAGAAATTAGTGCTGATGGTAAGATTGTTCAGAACGAAGAGGAGGATGAGCTTGGGGATATTGGCTCCATTGCCTTGGATCACTTACCTGGGCTACTGAACTGCACAGAGCATATGAAAGGAAGTGACACAGATCAGTTCTCTCACAGTACCAATTCAGAATTTAGGTGATAAAGGGTTTAAAATCCACCAAAATTTCTATGAAGCATGGGATTTCAGATTGTCGTTGGACAAAGCTGATTTGATTTCATAAAAATATAGAGGTCACCAGTAATAGCAGAGATGCAAGAAGATGAAATGCACAATGGTGCAGCAGGTTCAAGGGAAGATAGATTTGGAGCCAAGCAAAAGAGTAACCCTTACAATGCTGGTGTCGTTGGACATGATAATCAGCGACGTTGGAGTTGTGTCCTGATACACACAAGACCACTGCCTCTGGGAAGGTCCTTGTCCATGGATGATCTGTCCATCCTAACATGTATATACCTACTTGTAGTCATGGCCGAGGGGTTGTCCAGTCATCCACTTCCGTATGCTTCTGGTCATCTAGGTGGTAAGTCCCTTATCCAGCTATGAACTCCAGGCGGGAATCTTCACAGGCGAGGAAAGTCCTTGGCCAAGAATCGGAACAGAGGTGTACTTCTGAAGTCTGGTACGGCTTTTTACATTCGTCTCAATGTTTGTTTTCTTGGACATGGTCAAATTTTTGATGCTGTTATTCTATTACAGTCATGCAGTCCTAATTAAAGCTTTTTAAATCAGAAGACACATTGTTAGAGCCAAGACGAGGCGTGGTGCAAAATCAGCCCAACTTCTCATGCAGTTATAGGAGACAATGTCTTGGCTTCAACAAGTGGCGTGGGCATACCTTCCTCATTCACAGTAGTAAGCCCAACTGGCCTTCAGTTGTCATACTTTATACCAACTCAAATGACACAGTTTTTTTATCTAACCACCTGGATTCTGGCATGTTTGGTCCAGTGCAGGTTACTGAAGTTCCTAACATCCTTGAGTGCCTCAATAGGCAGGGGAGCACATAAACTGGTTCAGTGGCTTCATTACCTTTCTCAAGTGAAGAAAAATTCTTTCGGACTTTTACATCATTTCAACTCCGGAGTCTTCTGTGGGCTGGCAAACTAATTTGTTGACACTTATTCAACTGCAACATCATCCTTGTATTTCACAAGGGAGGTGCTTGACCATTGCATACTTTTTCAGTGGAAGCAGAATGTATTTGCAGTCTACAGAAAGTTTTTATCAATTTGAAGAAAATTAATGTAAATTTCTCTCATTTCAAAAACTATAAAAATGTGCATTCCAGTGGCTGGATCATTTTAATATTTGAAAGGCTCCATAAAATCGAATATAAGTGAATGCTAGCATGGTAGCATTATACTACCAAACTCTGCCATTAATTTCAAGTAATTTTGATCTGCCATTCCCAAATTTCCCAAGAATTGGTTTAACAAAAAAACAGAGCAAAGGCAGATCGAATATTTTTTTTTTGTCTGTTTCTCAAGTTTTTCTCAAATGATTAAAAAACAGGTATTAATTTTTTTAGATATATATAGGCTCATGTTTACATTTACAAGGAAAAATACAGAGCATTAAACTATTTTGAGACTGAATTTTTTTGGTTTAGTTTTTTCATTAAGATGTTCTAATTTTTTAGGGTTCTATTTTGAATAGATTTATTTTAGAAGTTAAAAGTTTGAGTGAGAGTATAAAGGCAAATTAATTCTTATGTTAATTTAGTTTAATTAAAATAAATGTATATAAATGAAGAATAATGAATTTGGATTAGTTACTATTAATTGGGAATGAATAACTAAAAGGATATTCGTGAGTATAGAATAAAATATTTAGTTGTGGATATTATGATGATGAAATAATTTTGATGTTGCATAGATTTTGATCACCTTGGTATTGTAAGAGGCATGTTGTTTTTGGTAGATATCTCAAGTTGACAATAATTGCCAAAATGTCTACTAATCAAATTTGTGCCTTGTGGCATTAATCTCACTCTTTGCAGTATTGTCTTGACTCACATAAGTGATTTGAAACTTTTGAAATGACTTTGTTCAAAGTTTGTGAACTAGTAAAGACCCTTTGAATAAACAAAATAGAATTGATCCCTAATCTATTCAACTCCTTAGACCTTGGAGACGGCATAATCCTTAAGATTGATTATATTTTCAAGAGAGGTAGAGTGATTTCATTCTACCTATGTTGAAATGTGTCAGTTTAGCCATCAACAAGGTGATATGATAGATGGAGTCCTCTCAAAAGAAGAGTTGGATCCTTGTTCTTATTTTTACACTTCTTACAACATTGTTTTTTGAGAAGTTGTACATGTAGGTTGCTCTTAGGTAGCTTTTGTGGCTTGTGATCCTTAGCTACCACTCTTGCATTAGCTACACCATATATTACTCTAGCTTGGTTAAGATATTCAATTAGTTGCTCTTTTGTTAAATATTCTAGATTTTTCTTTGCCTTATCATTTTTTGAGCTCCTCTTGGCTTTCTTGTGCTCCTTTGATTTGGAGGAAGACTCTTACTTTCTCTTTTTTTCTTGTCATCCTATCCCTTTCTCTTCTAATAACATCTGATCTTTATTTTTAGCCAAGAAAAGTTGAGATCTTCAATTCCTCTACTTATTTCAATCATTGAGATGTTTTCTTTGATAGATTAATCTACCATTGAAACTAGTTTATTCCCTATTACTTGAGTATTGTACATTGGATTTAACACATTTGCATCATTAGATAGATTAGAAGGAATCTTTCCTCCAATCTTGAATGTTCTCATATGTTTGATTGTCATTCTACAAAATCTTCTCTTGCATCATGATGATTTGGACAAGCAGCCTAGAAGTCCTCAACATCATGTTCATGGTTGTGCCTCGATAAAATACTCTTTCTTTATTTCCCTTAGGATCATAATTTGTTCTAGCTTGGAATATTCTAAAATTCATAGCTAGTAACTCTTCATCAAAACCTTTGGACAATATGAATATAGCATACGTGTAAAATACAAGAGTGAAAGGAAATTCCATTTCTACTTTGTGCTTCTCTATGAATGTATTGTGCACTTCTATTATCTATCTTGAGAATTATAACATGACCTTATCATTATAGAATTAGGCTAAAAGATATGGAGCCCTAGTAATTGCAAATATTTTATATATGTGGTCTTAGGGAACTGGGTAAACCAATATCCCCATCATAATGAGTTGTTTCACCTTGGTGAAAAATCCAACATCTTCGTTCCCAAAAATGTTTCATAATGATGGGAAAGATGAAAGCATCACTAACTCTTCTACAATATCTTTTTCCTTCATTGAAGGCTAATTAAGGGTAGAATTCCCAAACTTCGCTTTGTCCATTAGCCTCTCCCTACACTCCACTTGTCTTCAGTACAAGGAAGATGACTTGTCTTGCTGATAGATAAATCACACATAAGAAGTCATTGTTAATTTTTAGCTTATAGTGATTGAAGTCAATTGTGCATATATATTATCACTAACAAGTAAGGCCCAAACAATAAGCTCCTTCTCTTTGAGAATCACATTAATATATTGGAAGAGACATGGTTAGCATATCCTAGCATTTGGTTTCCCCATTGCCCTATTTATCAAGGTAATCATATCGCCAATTTCTAGGTGGAAATATTATCTCCTAAGGTTCTTAGGAATGATATTCCTCTCTTTGAGTTACTAATGCTATTTCAGCTTCATTCTTCTCATATGCTTCTATTAATCTTAGTAGCACAACATGAAATGGGATGCTAAATATGTGAGAAATCACTCCAAGGATTACATCCAAAATAATTTTTCTATCTCCCTCTCTAGTTGTCCTAGTATCAAGGCCATATGCCTATGGACAAGCTAAGATCAATTCTACGCTCTACAGTATTGAAGGAAATTTTGCTATTTGTGCCAATCTACAAATTTATATGATCCTTAATCTAAATGTTTGTGAATCTCTAAAGATCCTCTAGCGAAAATATTTACGGTATATATGGTCCAAAGCTATATCTATAATTTCTTGTGATGAAGATGCAATCTTTGATGCCTTGGTTATACCTTGAAATTTATACTTTTTTGTTTCTATTAATCGATCTAGCATATCAATAATCCTACAAGTTAGAAAAATTCATAATAAATACAAAAAGTCTATTAGAAATCATTAAATTTATCAAATTCTAATTTTTCTAGGTCATTTTGAACTTGTAGGCCCCAAGAGTACATACAAACTTAGAATAAAGTTTAAATGTACAACTTTTTCTATTCTAACAAGGAATATTTCCATTTACATGTTCAAGAGTAATATGGGTAGAGAATTGGAATCTAAGGATTAGGTGAAAATATTATTTAAATCCCCAAACAATTGATGATTGTAATTAAAATATTTAATGTTAAACTTTATGCAAGGGTCAGTCTATGGAAGGATTCAAGGACTTGGAGCTAATTCTAGGAGTTTCAATATTAGATGAACTTTCAAAAGTATGATAACAAAGCACACAAAATATGAAGCATAAAAAGCATAAGGAAGGAACCTACAAACTATGGGTGGAACTTAGAACCTATAACTAGGTTTGAAAGTCCACAAGTCCCTCAAAAGTATGAACTAGTTTAATTGCACACATCAAGATTTATTTGGTAACTCAGGAGTATTTCCAAGTTCCATACAAAAGACCAAATACCTAATAAGGTGAAAAATACTAAGATTAAAATATCTTAAAATGAAAAAAATAAATATAGAGATAGGGATGGGGTTGGCATCCTCTCTTTTATCCTATTCCAAGCACTTGGCACAAAGAAAAATAAGTTCTTTTCAAATATACTTGGAAGTCTTCTATGGAAAATGGCTCAATTTGGGAGGGGGAGATAGGTATCCTCCTATTGTTTACACTCCTTTTCATGTGTAAAGGAAGTTAATCACTCATGTAGGTTTTTCTCAATCTCCTATAATACTCCTCACTTCTACCCAAGTCGATCTTAGTGATAGCTTGCTTGTTTAACATAAAAGCTCTATAATTGCTTCCTTTAGTCATTACTAATGGTGAACCATCTAGAATTCTTATAGTCCTAGTAGTTGGGTGGTAATATTGTGCCAATACTTTAATAAACCCAACATCTATGAAGACATTTGGAACTATCAATTTGGCCAAATCTAATGTCCAAGGTTTGAAACTGGAATCTTGTCATCCCTTTTTTCATAGAAGTACCAAAACAGATCCCACTCTGAGATAGGGATAATTGGGTCTCTACATCCATGGGCTTTATCTCTAAACACCTTTTTGAATCATTTGTTTACAAAATTAGGTAACACATCTAAAATGGATTGTTGCAGGGACCTCTTCTCTCTTTTAGAAACTATGGACTCTTCCTTTTTACTCACAAGTTGACTTCTTTTGGGTGGCATGATGAAGAATTTACTCCTACTTGATTTTTTAAGTGTCTACTTGTAGAATCAAATTCAGTTCTTATACATTTGCTATAGAGGGTTTCAATGAACTTACCCGATGAAATAATAGTTGTAGAGTTTTCCCACTTGAACTCCCTTGCCTTCGGTATGCTGAGCTTTGTGAATGATTGCCAAAATTTTGTCGAGTCCCAAGTAATATTTGCTGCCAAAATGTCATCAAGTCCCAAGTAATATTTGTTGTTGAGCTCGGTCACCTCACTATTAATGTGAATTCGTGCAAAATATTTTAGAATTTTCCCATATTTTGAGTTTGAATACATGTCGTTGATCTTGGGAAATTGAATGGTGTAATCATTTAACGCTTTGAAATCTTGTACCATAGTACTGCTCAGTCATTTCAATATGACTATGGGTTAGCGCTAGAAGTACCGCCACCCCACAGACACCCTTTTGGACTCCCATGGGACGACGGGTTAATTCTAGTAGTTGAGTGATTGTTCAATGCCATGCCACTCTATCATATCAAGACTGTTGTGGGGTGGTAGTATCACCACCCCGCACACACCCCTTTGGAATTTTCTCGACAATGGGTTAATTCTAGCAGTTGAGTGATTATTCACCGCCATGCCATAGTGTTACTATTTACCCCTTGCAAGGCTGCGGTTTACTTTAGTTGTTAACATGTTTTCACCACACCCCATGGTATTCATATTTGGTTTCCACAGTATTGTGGTAAGCATTTATACATTGACCTATATGTCTGGCCAATCTTGTGCATGCCTCTATTGACTGCTGCAGTAGTGTGGTATTAGATTTTATCATGAATGCAATATTTTAGATATCATTTTATTGAAAAGATTGAACAATTTTCTAATTTTTCAGTCTCTCGG
>VDFB02255666.1:0-61250 GCA_007258455.2 Sequoia sempervirens
GCAAAGACAACCATCGTGGGTCAATGATTAACTTTGCAGACTTATCAATAATATTCTGCCAAGAACCCTTGGGAAGATGGCGAACAGAAATTGGGAAACCCAGATAAGTCAAAGGGAGAACCCCTATCTGAAACCTTACGATATTAGCAATTCTTCTCTGTATGGGGCTCGGCGTGTTGAAGAAGAATATGGAAGACTTCTCCTCATTAATCAATTGTCCTGAAGCAACAAGATATATGTCCCACACCTGCCTCAAGTTAGTAGCTTCCCTAACAGTAGCCATCCCCATCAGGGCAGTATCATCAACAAACTGCAAATGAGATTGCGGAGGCAAGTCTCCACCCCATCGCCAACCTTGAATGATGCCAAGCTCCACCCTTCTTTTCAACAAATGACCAAGGCCCTCCACAAGAAGCAGAAAAAGATACGGAGAAAGAGGATCCCCTTGGCGCAAACCCCTAGAGGCACCAAAAAGTTCAGAATGATCTCCATTTATCAAAACTGAGAAGGAAACAGATGTGACACAGCTCATGACCCATTGGATCCACTCCTCACCAAAACCAAAAGCAACAAGGATCTTCTGCAAAAAAGACCATCTACCCCTGTCATAAGCCTTAGCCATATCCAGCTTAATGAACATAGCCTTCTCATGGGAGTTGTCCATGGAGTGGATGGTCTCCGTAGCAATGACAACCCCATCAAGAATCTGCCGACCTGCCACAAATCCACTCTGGTCCTCCGAAATCAACACTTTAAGCCACTTCTTCAGTCTCTCAGCCAATAACTTTGAGATGATTTTATAAGCCACCTTGCAAAGAGAGATAGGCCGGAACTGAGATAACCTATCAGCCCCTTCACACTTGGGTATGAGAGCAAGGAAGGTGGAGTTCAGAGCACGAAGCATCTGTTTATTCCTTTGGGACTCAAGGACAACAGCCAGAAGATCCAACTTTATGATATCCCGGAATTCCTGAAAAAATTCAATCGGGAAACCATCGGGACCAGGAGCTTTACCCTTCTTCATCTGAAACACAATCCCCTCCAGCTCATCAAGAGAGATATCTTTCATCAAATACTCATTCGCCTCCCTGTAGACCAACTGAGGAATACAAGAAAGAACCTGTGCTTCCTCAACAGAGCCCCCTTGTGAATCCTCCCTAAATAAAGTAGCAAAATACTGAGATGCCTCAGCAGAGATTTCTTGAAATGAGGCAAGACGTTCACCCCTATCATTCACCAAAAAAGAAATGGAATTACCATGCCTCCTATCCTTCACAGAATTGAAGAAGAAGGCGGTGTTTTTATCACCTTCCTGTAACCATTCAACCCGAGCCTTTTGCTTCCAATAGATTTCTTCCCGCAATTCAAATTCCTCAACCACTTTCAAAGTCTTAGCCTCCTCCCTTAGAAGATCCTCAGAGGCCCCATTCTCACGAATCAACCGCGAAATATTATTCAACTCCTCCTGTGCGGCAACCTTAGCATGAAAGATATTACCAAAACATCGCCGATTCCACCTTTTAAGCTGATATTTGACAAACTGAAGAAGCTTGGAGAATGTGTACATTGCCGTACCAAAAGTTGGTCTACCAATCCGCCACCACTCAGCCACATAATCATGAAGAGGGGGATCCCGTAACCACATAAGCTGGAACTTGAATGAGGGAGACCGAGGCCCCCGTGCAGAGATAATACTAAGCTTAATAGGCCAATGATCAGAACCTCTCCAATCAAGAATTTCAGATCGAGTGGACCATAAGTTTCCAACCCAATAACAGGAAACCAAGAAACGATCTAGCCTCTCAGCAACACAACTCTCACCAATTCTCCTATTATTCCAAGTGAAGCGACCATTACTAGGTAGAACATCAATAAGATTTAATTCAGAAATGCTATCTCTGAATAACAGAGCAGAAGGCTCCAACCTAGGAATTCCACCTCTTTTCTCAGACAATTCCACAATAGCATTAAAATCGCCAGCCATAACCCACAGATGGTAAGGAGCTAAGCTACGAACAAAACGAAGATGGGACCATAGAAGTTGTTTACCCAGAAACTCAACAGGAGCATACACATTAGAGAGGAGAATACACTCACCAGTCTCATACCAAGAGGCGACAAGGGATATAGAGGATCTAGAGGACATCCACCATAGGGGGAAAATCTTCCGAGGGTTCCAAAAGCAAGCCACCCCTCCAGAAGCACCAAGAGCCCCCACACACTGGCATTCACCATATTTCCACAGCTTAGGAGCCATGGCCAACATATTATCTACAGATAATTTAGTCTCCTGAAGAAAAAGAACATCCGGAGAATGATTCCTAACCAAATCACGAACAGCTTTTTGTCGAGGGCCACTGTTCAAGCCCCTTACATTCCATGAGAGAACAATCATTTCTGGGGGCATGAAAAATGTGAATCAAGAGTCTTGACTGACCCTGACTCCACCAAAGTTTCCCCAGTTAATTTAATCTTCTCCATATCCTTTTTCCTTCCCAGCTTGGAAGTCCTGTCACCAACCCCTTTCTTCAGTTCATTTTGCTGAATACCTAAACGAGAGGAGGCCAAAGAGCTCTTCCCCACATCCTTGCCACCTTTCAGGGGCAATGGGGAGCCACCTCCACCACTCTTCGAAGCTCCAATAGAAGATTCTTGTTCAGTCTGGACAATCAATTGTTGATCTGTATCCATCTGCCCAACCCCAATCTCCTGCACATCCTGCATGGCCTCCAATGGTGGCCCATCCTGTCCTGTACCCAAAGTTCCCTGATCCAAGTTCAGCAACCCCGGATTCACTTCCTCCTGGCTGAGATCATCCAGCACCTCAAACCTATTAAAAGTTTCATCATCCTGCCTCTCCCTCAAGGTCCGCTTCTGGCCCCGATTCCTATTGCGAGCCTTAACAGGGACATAACCATCATCTCCATTACCATCACCCGGAATAGGCTCCTTACCATTATCAGTCCTAGGAGGATTACGAGAAGGCTGAGAAGGTTGGGGCACCACAGGCTTAGCCCTAGGGCACCTACGCTGCAAGTGACCATATTCATGACAAAGACGACACCGAAAAGGTAGGGTTTCGTAATCTAGCTGTTGAACCCAAGTATATGATCCAACACTCACTTCAACAGAATCTGGCAGTGGCTTGCTTAAATCAATTTCTACACAGATACGAGCAAAAGTCATTACCTTTTTATACTGCGTCTGTTGTGAAGACCCAATAGGTTTACCGAGCATTGAAGCCACCAAATGCAACACGTCATCCCGCCAACACTCAACTGGAAACCACGGCAACCGAACCCAAACTGGAATCCGACTCGGTATTGCCTCAGTCGGGTTGAAGCCAGCATGCCATGGCTTGATAAACAAACCCACCTGGTTATAAAAATAGGGGCCACCCTCGAAGACCTTATTCCGATCTGCCATGCAATCAAAAGAGACCATAAAAAAGTTGTTCGCAAGGAGCCTAATCTCCATCTCCCCCTCCGGCATCCAAGTCCGTTGAGCCCAGGATTCCAAAAAATGCAGCGAGACTCTCAAACCCATGAACTTGCAATAAAAAGAGTGCCTTGAATAGTATTCAATATCATCTGCAAGCATTTCCATCGGGATAATCAGCTTCGGTCGCTCTTTGCATCTTTCCAAACACCCATTAATCTTCGTAATTCGGGAACCATTAACCGATCCTAGATCATTCATCTCCATCTCTGAAGAAAACAGCGTATTATCAAAAACATTCACTCCATGCGCCGAAGGCTTCGAACCAAATGCTGAACGGAAATCCAATTTGGGGCTAACCCCAGATGTTTCCCCACCCGGCATAGCAAAAAACAAGATCCCCAGCAGGCATGCAAACCCCCAGGACACTTTAGCAAGAAATGGAAAAAAGAAAAGACCCCAAGGGCAGGATCAAAACCCTTCCACCCACAAGCCACCCAAACAGTAGCAAGAAGGCCTCCAGAAAAGAAAAAAACCCCACCACCACAGCCCCGATAGCTTTAAAAAACCCCCCCCACAACGGAGAAGCGAGCAACACACAGAGAACGAGCTAGGGCACGGTCACCCTAGCTCGGCTTGCAAAGCACGCAAACGCCATCCAATCTTATTCTATCATGAAGAAGTCAAGAATAGATAATTATTTATCAAATACGAGGAGTAAGTTTAGTTGGTGCAAAGTTATGATATCCACATATCTTGACTAAACCTAAAGAATAAAAACATTTGTGCATAGAAATTTAATAGTGGGGAACAAGGTTGAAATATTTCATGACATTTTCTAATATTTAATTTAAATATGAATGTGGATAGTCCTCAAAATTTATTTGTAAAAACTATGATAAAGAAGAACTAGGGAGGCATATGACACATCTAGAGGCCTAGATTTGAAGTTTAAAAAAAAAAAAAAACTACAAAATGACTTATGTGAAATTAGAAAGTAAATTGTTTAAACTCCTTAGAATAAGCAATACACAAGCATGATTGATAAAATTCTTGCCCAAAATCTTTGAAGAATTTGCATCTATTGCCAATGAGCACTAAATGTTTGAAAAAATGTCTTTAACAACCATTTAACTATCAAATTTATGATTATTATTTCATTATAAATCATATTTTATAATTTTACAATGAATTTTTTTACATGAGTCAAGTTTATATACTCACAAATAAATTATAATTTAATTTTCAAATATGTCTGGCATGTTTGTGTCGAAGTTGGCCTTGCTCCTCTGAAGGAGAGACTTGTGGGTCATGACCCTAATTTGTCTGCTCAGTTCGCCAACTCTTGGAAGGATCGTCATGTGACTTTGGGTGGCATCTCCTTTACTGTGGACGAGGAAGTGATTGTACAGGCGACAGGTCTCCAGAGTATTGGTATAAAGCATCTAAAACATTCTAAGACCTAGGGCAATGATTGTATGAACAATTTTTTTGTGGGGAATGAGACATTGGTGTGCAACTAGTCAAGGTTTGAATGGGAGGCTCTCCCTCAACCATGGAACCAAGTGTGTCTTGCCTTGATGAAATATATCACGCTAGAAGGTAGGTACAAGACCTATTACTTCTACCATTTCCCTCTGTTAAATCACCTCAGGCATAAAGTGTTATTAAGTTTTCCTTTTTACCTGCTTATGGACCTTGAAAATTCTGTTGAGAAATGTGTTGAGTCTTCCGCTCTGAATCCTAATGAACCTACTCCCTTACCGCTCCACTAGGATCTTATCCTAAGACTCTACCACTTCCATTTGGCTTTGTGCCCACCTAAACCCATTTCGACCATCTGCATTGAAGAAATTGAGCCTCCCATTGCGAACAACTTATCTCTGGCCGAATCTAAAGTCCTTGTCAGGATAAATCACCCAGTCCTTGTTGACTCTCAAAAACCTAAACCCGCTACAAAAAATCTTAAGGAGAATGAGGGAAATGCCCAAACTAGTGCGGCGGCTAGCCTGTGTGTCCTCAAGTCTACCCCTACTAAGACTCCCAGTAAGCCCACCTTGAAAAAGAAAGGAAAGGAGGAGAAGGTGCCTCCAAGCAAAGGGAAAAATGTTGTGAGCAAGGACTCATTAGGTGATACGGTGGTTGCAGAGACTGTGGTCATTGGTTGTGATGCTATCATTCAGTGCTTTGGCAGGTTAACTGAGAACAAGAAAAAAGTGCAGGTTAAAGATTTGGACACTGAAGAGGAGCTGTCTGATAGCATTGGTAGCAGGGTGGAAGAGGTGTTAGAGGCTGATGAGGGAGAGAAGGCCAGAGGTCCCTGCTCCATTCCTGACAAGGGGAAAACTCAGAAGGAGGTTTCAACCTCTCACTCTTTGGAACCTCTGGATATTGAGCAAAATGATCCTGACTACACTGTGGGTGGTGAGGAGGAGCTTTGTGTGCTGAAAGAAAGAATGGACAAATTGGACACAAAATTATGTGGGTTGACTCGCTTCACGGTCAAGTTGGTGCACTGTATCGCTAGTACCCTGTCGGCAGTCATGAAGGATGAGATGGAGATGAAGAAGACTAAAGACCGCCAGGAGTGGGTCGGTGATGATGTGGTTCATCTTCTATCCAAGAGTTCAGAGGATGCTAGCTAGTTTGTTTCTGGTCTGTTGTTTGTTCGTGTGCTGTTAGTCCACGTTTCTAGTTTTTGGCTTAGTGTTTTATTATATGCTTTTCTAATCCTGGACTTATTGGCCCTTGTGGATCTTTGTGAAGGGTACAACACCTTGTAAATGCTGCTTACTTTATCAAAAACATTTTTAAACCTAGAAAATGGTATCTAAGCACTAATAGGAGGAAGGGAAATATTTCCTTATAAAATATAAATCTAAAATATGATAGAGATTTTTTGGCAATATATAAAAGGTTTTGAGGCACCACAAATATAATTTGGGTCATTTCCAGGCTCATATATTCATTATATACCACTTAAATAGCCTTAAAACATCTCTAATATGGCTAAACAAGTTGTAAAAGTGTAAGATATCATAGAAAAAGGGTAAATTCATGAGAATAAAATAATTTAAGTGTAATTATGAAGGGATGTGATGGAAATGAATAATAAAAAAGGCACAACACTTGTTGAAGGTTTTGCAAATGGGGTTGCAAGCTAAATGGGTTTAACCTTGGAGAAAACTTTGTGGTTAAACACACTTGAGATGGATTAGTATTGGGATGGGTGACCTCCCGAGAAGCCTAGTGCTTCACCTCTATGAGCATCACCTAGATGCAATGAGTGTTAAGTAAACCATTCACTATCATGAGAGATGGGTTCTTGTGAACCACTAAACATGAAACATGGGTCAATGAGTTTGACTCATAAAACTACACGGTTGAATCCTGATAGCAATATCATAATAATGAAAAAGGCATTAAGAAGCTATATAAAGAAGGTAAAAGTGGAAGATAAGAGTGTGAATAATACATGAATTAAATATATGTGAAAATAAGGATGATAAGTGAGAGTAAAGTATGAGGAATTAATTATATAAGACATGTATAAGCTGTTAAAGTATATTAATATATGATTTTATGGATGCATATATATGAGTGTACATAATTTAGTATATTTTTAATCTATATTTTTCACATATCTAAGTTCTCCCTTTTTATTGTATCATATTGAGGTTTACTAGACATATACCATAATATTAAACTTTGGACTTTACTCAAGGTTTTTTTTGAATATTTGGTTATGTTGTGAGACCTCAATTGTTGCATAAGGAGGGAGATCATCAAAGAAATAAATTAATGTTAAATATTTGAGAAGAAAAAAATGGACTTTTATTAATTATTCATGATAAAAAATATTTATTATGAAGAGGCGTGGTAATACACAATAAGCACTAACCCTCAAAGAAAAAGACACTAAAGTGATGACACATAGAAGGGAGGAGATCCAAAAATAAATAAATTGTAATAGTTGATTTATTCATAGTCAAGTGCATGGACACTAGGTAAATTCAATTGACTAAATAAATAATTTATTTCAATGGTAAGCATTGAAAAAGAAGTGAAAAAAGAAACCGAGAATTTCATGTGTGCAAAAGATATTCTGGAAAAAGAATTGATGAAAGTTAAAAAAGTGTAATTCAAAATTGATAAAAAAAAAGATAAGAAAGGATAATTGTGAATATTAATTTGAAAATAATATTCTAGGGAAAAAAACTAGAAAATTTATAAGAAAAAATGAAGAATTAGAAGAGGAAAATAGTTCATAGAAGTCAAAATTGAAAGACCATAATAGTCAGTTGGATCAATTGCTTGCAATATGCCGAAATGAAAATGAGTGTCTAAGACCAAAATGTCCAGTATACGATATAAATGATTTATGTTGTTCATTTGATGAATCATTTGGTAGATGTAATATAACTCAATCTTTTATAGATAAAGAATGTAAGGTTGGAAATAATGAGTTGAAATATGCAAATATTGGTATTTGTGATGATAAGAATAGAAAATATTTTGAAAATAATGTGATATGCAAGAGAAAGGTTTGTGAAAGTACGAACAAGGAATTAAAGAGCCCATTAAACCAAGAGTGCAACCAAAAAATGAAGGTCTTGTCCATATGAAAAAGAAGATAATGTTACAAGTAAAACAGTTATTAACAAATCAATTCAAGAAATGAAACGTTCTCATTGTAATAGGTAAGGAAATATAAAATAAATGTGTTGGTATCTCCACCCTTCCAACCTTTGTTGTTTGAGGAATCGTTCTAAAAAAATGTGTTAGAATAGAGAGTTGAAGAAATAATCTATGAAAGATTGTATGCAAATGAATTGTAGATGGATTAATGGATCTTTAATTGACAAAAGAGTCTAGATATGTTTAAATTTTTTTACAAGTATATATATTCATATGTCAAAAATGATAGCAATCAAAAAAATTATAAATGTTTGAGTACGATGATAGATGTTTTGAATCAAAGGAATTCATTATCTTGAAAGACATCATGCAAATTGGAAAACTAGATTTGTAGGAAGTGTACTTCCAAATTAACGTCTTGTAGATTTTAAGATCAATTGGAAAAATAATTAGTGAAGAAGATTACAAAATATTAAGAGAGGTTATAGAGGAGATTCAGTTGACAATAAGGTTGAACATGGAAGATATGCAACAAAAATAGACCCAAGAATGTTAAGAAAGGTACCACAAAAAGTGGAGAAAACAAAGAAGAGTAAGTAAAGTGTGTCAAAGGGGTTGCTACTAAGGAAGAGTTAGAGCATGCCAAGAGGTATGTTCTTGAGGAAGAACCATGGCAAGAAAGATAATCATGAAGGATATAGGTGGTTTCATCAAGTTGTCTTGAGGACAAGATAATGTTTTAGGCCTAGGGAGAATATTGGCAAGATATAGATTATAGAAGGTTGTGAGACAAAAAAAAATGTCTTAGGCCTAGGGAGAATACTGACAAGATATAGATTATAGAAGGTTGTGAGACAAAAAAAAATGTAATTTGGTTCATTTGTAGACCCATATATCCATTATATACCACTTAAATAGTCTTAAAGCACCTCTATTATGACTAAATAAGCTTCAAAAGTATACAATATCATTTGAGAAAAGTGTTATTATGAAAGGGTATTAATGAAAACACATTATAAAAAGACACTAAGAAGCTATATAAAGAAGGGAAAAGTGGGAGATAAAAGTGTGAATCACATGAATTAAATATATGTGAGAATAAGCAATATGATAAGTGAGATTGAAGTATGATGAGTTAATTACAAGACATGTATAAGTCATTGAAGTATATTAATATATAATTTTATGGATGCATATATATGAGTGTATATAATTTATTATAATTTGATTACACTTATTGTATATCTAAATTCTTCCTTTTTATTGCATCACACCAAGGTTTACTAAAAATACCATAATATTACTCCTTGGACTTTAGTCAATTTTTTTTGTCAACAAGCATATTGAACCTAATAAAAGTTCTTGCAAAGGAAACTTTGAGAAAAAAATATTTTGAATGTCTAGATTCCTAGAAATTAATAATTTTATTTTCTTTTCTTATGTTGTTTATATAATTATTACTATATCTTTTCTTACAGATATAGTGGCATTGATATATTTTCTTTTGTCAAAAATATTTGTTGTTTCTATGAGATCTTCATGTTAGCTTTCTAGATTTGTTGTGAGTTCATTCATCCTTTTAAATTTGCAATATTGATTGCACAATTAATTAAATTGCTTGATTGGTAAAATTGCGAAATTATGATATTTATACTTTACAAAGTTCTTAAAAAGTGTTCAAATCATCAACATAAATCTATAAATTGGATAATGTGAATGCAAGTAATAATGTGTGAAGTAATTCAACTTAGATAAGATTTAACTTTTTTACAAATTAAAAAGTATTTTCATGATTTTAAAATTATAAAATTTGTGATTTTAATAAAAAAATTGTTTGATTTTAAAATATCAAATTTGTTACAAAATTTTGTACTTACAAGTAAAAATTTAGAACTAATTAAAAAATATTTTTATTTTTTAAAATTTTTCGAAGTCCAAATTCCATGCATTTTCCTAATCCCACAAGGATATAAAGATAAGGGATAAGAAGCATATGAAAATCCCATGCCAAGTAGGTTTTTCAAATTAGATTTGGATATCTATCCAAGCATAATGGATTAGGAATCTATGCCTATTCTTATAGTTGAAAATTTTGTAAACTATGGAAATAAAGACAAGGCATGTGATTGCATGATAGAAAACCTTAGGAATGTGGTCTTTGAGTGCCATGATGTGCAACATTCCTACTACATTTGCTTAAATGGGTGATTTGGAGAAAGAGCTTTTGAAGAAGCTTTCAAACAAACATTGATGGTATGTCTTTTACTAGCATTTCCCCTCTTAGTGTATTCATGGAATGTTGTAGGAACACTCATGAGTGTAATTAAAATGTTTTTAATTAGATAATTAGCAAACAAATATGAAAAATGTCTGTGTAATGTTTGATCAAATGCATATGTGGAATGTGAAGACATAGAACAAGCATACAAACCATTTGACAAAGTTCCTAAAAATAAGGACACAACTAATCTCCCAAAAAAACTCACCTATGCATGGCATGTAAAATAAAAATGCATAAAAACATGTACAAAAAAACTTGTATGCTCTCCTAGGTAGTTATATAGTGTTGTGCATGTCCTAGGGACCAACTCTTACCTTGAGTTTATTTACAAGCCAGGACACCAACGCGAGAATTGGACTACAATTCTAGGAAATAATACAATGCCAGTTCAAGTCTCTAGTGCCAAAACATGACATTTGCATTGGTATGGGACATTTGAGCCTAGGTGCGAGTGTCCCTCCTAGGTGCTAGTATCCCATTTGGGTACTAAAGTCTTCCTTATGTGTTGTAGTTCCTTGGGAGCATTGTTGTCCCTCCATACATCAAACAATGAGTATGTTTGGACCTCCTTTGGGAAAAAAATCATGAACAAAAGTTGTTCCCCGTGGTCTTGTGAGTCTCCTAAATTTTATATCATGTCCATAAGTATCATCATAGAGAAGTTATACCATCTTTTTTCTTGGGTTACATGTCATTGCACAAAGGTATTTCATTGTCGCTCCTTGGTTTAGGGAACTCATTTCCCTAGTGTTATAGAGTCTTGTAAGGGCTAAAACCTTGTGATAGCATCCCTTGTTATGGTCTTTGCATCCCTTAAATGATAAGATGTGTTTGGTTGGTGTCAAAGTCTTTTTATTATGTGAGTCACCTTTCAACAATGGCATCACGCCTAGTTACCTTGCATGTGATGACACCATAGTGTCATTAGTGTTGTACCTTATTGTTTCAATTTTTTTTGTGTGCTTTTCTTATTTAATGTCCAATGGGTCCTTAGTGTGGCATTATATGCATTGATGAAGTGAGTGAGCAAATAGAAGTTCAAATGGCATGGGATGGCTATGGACATTGATTATTAGCATTTAGTTCAATGTGTTGGAACCACTTACGATTATTTTAATGTATACAACAAGTGAGAGATTGTTAGGATCAAACATTTTACACTTTGTAAGTCCTAGTGCTAATTTTAATTATTTAATATTTATAAACTATTATAAATAATGCACCCACATGGAAAGGGTGCTCCACTTATAGGGAATCTAAATATTCTTTTGTTGGCACTCTTTGCCATTTTTCATTAATCTTACAACAATTGTAAAAAGTCATTAAAATGAGGAAGTTATTAGGTGGACTATAACTAGCATTATTGACTGACTAAAAAATACCATATGTAATAGGGTGTAAGATGTAACTAGTGATTTAGATTAAATCACTCGGGAGTTACATAGATCCTCCTTGATCATTGGGTTCAAATAGTCAAATCGAGATTTACATTCTATCTTGGGAGGAGTTACTTTGGAAGAGGGGTGCATGGGTCTATGTTGGACCATTTTTTACCATGATTTAACTTATGGTCTTGGAAATCTATTGGTGGTTTCTTAGGTCTCCTTAGCCTATAAATTGAAGGTTTGGGATAGAGAATGTGTTTTTAGTTTTATGCATGGTTATGCTGTTGAACATCTCCCAAATACAAAGTGAATCTCTATTGAAGCACTATAGCTTAGAGCACATTGTAACCTTGTTTGAAGATTAATACGTTGAGCATGCTTGAGAGGTTAGGTTTCTCCCATCTAAGGGGTTTCTTAGGGCATATGTTATATTTTGCCCTTACTAAATCACTTTTTTTTTCGTACACTTGATAACAATGATGATTCTATCTAATTAAGTTGCAAAGTTGAACAACACATTAATTCAATAGAATCTAACAACTATTTACATAATCAGAACATCATATACATACCATCATAAGTGTCTTAAAAAGAAATTATGCATCTTGAAAGAACTAATTACTCTAATCTTTTTATTTTAATTGTCAAACTCAACTCTTTTATACTAATTCATTGGTAAATTATTTGTTTATTTAAATTAGCATAAAATTAAAAAATAGGAACAACCATTGGATTCCATTTTATTCCTCGTATAAGGGAAATGTCGATGCATCTAGATATTTGAAAATATTTTCTTCAATACGAGAGCCAAAAAGGTCGATTGATGCATTGTATAGGTGTTTTTGATTGTCTAGATTCTTGTAGATTGCAACCATTTTTGTCTTTTCAGACTTTTCATGCAGGCTCTCCTTTAAATAAAGCTTTCCATAAAAAATCATAAAGGGCGTACACTTTGTATGGAAATGAACTGTGACTTTCACCAATGAAACGCCGCCAAAACATCAGCCACCCTGAAATAGCTGAGCCAAGTGTCTTCAACATACCCACTTATAACTGAAACTCTAATAGAAATTTGAAGCCAAAAAAGAATCATTTCAATTGTCGAATTGTGCTTAGAAAGCTTAGTTAGAAAGCCCAGAAGCCAAATTTAGACGAGGGTTTCCATACTATCGACATGAATGCTCCAGATCGCTACGAGCGCTTTGTCGTGCCTGATGGCATGCAAAAGTATGTAGTAGTGCAACTCTTAATTTTTTTTTTTTTTTTTGGGTTTCTGTTCTTAAAAGTTACGAGAATCACCCAAATTCTCTCTTATGAGCATTTAAATTGTCCATGGACATGCGTTGTTGGTTGCTTTAAATTACAAGCAGCAGAATGGACTTTGCATAATTCTTTAAGTTGAATGACTTGCTGTACACGCATGTTGCCTTTCAAGCGCTGCATTTTGTCTTCTTTTGTATGTTTTGAATGTCTGGTTAACTATTTATGGCTCGTTTGGTGTAATTATTATGTACGGTGTTTTGAATGTCTGGTTAACTATTTGAGGGTTTTTAAGGCTGCGAGTGTTCTTGTTTTGGGTTTTGTTTCCTCCTCTGCGTTGTATAGTTCAACGAGTGGAATTATTTGCGATAGTTTGAGTAATTACGTACTGTTTTGAACGTTCTACGTAGCTGTTGGAAGATTTTTAAAGCTTGCGAGCCTTGTACAGCTCAAAGAGTGGAACTATTTGCTGTATTTTGAATAACTTCATTGTGTCCTAAGTTCTTTTAGTTGACATAGCGAGGGTTTTTATAAGCTTGCGAGGTTCTATTTTTTTTTCTTCCGTTCATTTGGATTTTTGTAGCTCAAACAGTGTAATTTTAATTTGATACGCTGGGTCTTTTTAAGTGATTGCTGTGAGGGTTCTATTCGTGGCATTTATAGATTTAATGGTTGTAGTAATGTACTGTGTTTTGAATTATTGCGTGTTGTTTGTGAGCGCTAATTTTACGTCTTCTATAAACCCTGTGATGTGTTTGTTCTCTGTGATTTGTAGCTAAAATAGCATAAATACATGCGGTACATGGCTAGTTTGGAATGTTTTAGGTGACTACGTAAGGGTTTATAAAATACTGACAGTTTTTAAAATCTTCTTCTTGTATGGAGTTTAATTTAACTTGCTTTCGTTGCTCAAATAGTGTAATGACTCAAGAGTTCCGGACATTTTAATTTTCTACTGTTGAGAGTGTTGATTTTTTGTAGGGTTTTGTTTTATCTGTTTATAGCTCAAATACTGAGTTCTTACATGGCCAATGTTTTGTATTATGTTTTTGTTTTTCTGTTTTTTGTTTCTGGTTTCTGTATTTTCTGGCCAAAACGATATGTTTATTGTTGTATTTTTTTATTTACACATTACATTTGGTTTATAAGTGTTTAGTGCCAGGGCTCTGTTTTCGGCGTTTGTAGCACAAATAGTGCAACTATTTACAGTGTTTTGAATTGTTGCATTACTGTTCAGAACGTTTTACTGAGCTAGTTAAGGATTTTAAAACCATTCAGGGCTTTGTGCGGCTTGGAAACTTGTCAGGGTTTTTATTCGTGATGTTTTCTAACTTGACTAAGGTAATTAATTCATATATATCTTGACTTCTAACCATCTGCACAACGTCCTGTTCAAATACTGTAATTGCCCACAAATTTTGAGTGTAAGGGTCATAAACCCTGCCTGGGTTTCATTTTCTACACTGTTTAGCTCATATAGTCTAATCATGTATGATGTGGTAATTACTTGCTATTGTAACTATTTTTTTTTACCATGAGTAGTTTGGTGTCTCAATAGTGTAATTCGCTGTAATTTTTGAATTATCTCTTTGCCACTGTTTGTAATTTGTTTATTTTGGGGTTCTACCTCTCCTTTCTTAGAAAGCAGGGGTTTCATTCTTTGGCACTATCAAGATAAGTCTTTTAAAGCTTGTGAGTTAATTTTCATTTCTTTCTTAATATTTTGCAGTACAAATAAATTAACATTTTACAGTTCAAATAGAGAAACACTCTGCAGTTCAAATATTGTAGTTAGCTGCAACATTTTGAAATATTACATGGCTAGTGTTGAATCTCTTAGTTATTAATGTAAAGGGTTTTAGGATTCTGAGTTCAATTTCCTTTTGCTTTATATACTTTTAATCTTCTAGCTCGCACAGTATAATGACTTGTGGTATTCAGAATCACCTGTGCTGGTGTTTATAAGTTTTAAACGGGAGGGTTTTAATACATTTTTGAGGGTTTTATTCTTTTCATTTATAGCTCAAATGTATTGATTGTTTAGGGTGTCTTTTCTCACTGTTAGTGGTTGGTATGTTTTACTTAACTAGGGTAAAGCCAAAAGGGTTTGAAGTCTTGTTAGTTGTTATGGCTTTCTTGCGCATGACTCTCAGTCTTGCCTACCTTTACACTACAACACTTAAATTGGTTAAGGTGATAAATCTTTTTAGGTTTTGGTCCTGTTCTCTAGCTTAAATGTTGCAACTATAAATTGTGTTTTGAATTATTGCTTTCTGGAAAATTTATTTCTTGATTTGCAATATTTTGCTGGCCCAAATAATTCTGCGATATTTGAATAGTTGTGATGCTGGGGTTTGTTTGGGCTACGAGGTTTTTAAAGCTATGAAAGACTTTAGTCTATTTTTAATAGGTTAAGATTCAAATAGTATACTTATTTATAGTGTTGTCACTGTTGTGAAATATTACACTATTGGTGTGTTCACAATTTAGTTTTTACTTAAATTGAGAGTTTGAAGTTTGTGAGGGTTTTATTTCTCACAAGCTTTTATTCCTATGCTAGCTCAAATAATGTAATCATATGTTTTGAATTATACTAGCCTATGATTTAACTTGTTTTAAAACTTATCTAGGTGCAGGAACGCATCACCAGGATTTAAAGTGTATTACTAATTTTGCACCTCCTTTTATGGTTTTAATAGTTTGTCTCTATCTGCATGGTAGCTCTTCTTCTGATGGCTATCTAATGTTTAATGCTTGTGTCTAGTGAATGTATTGTTGAGAGGTCTGTTGATCTGTAGTTGCTCATGCAGTTAAATTGTTACTGGAATTTAATTTGTTTTGTTACATGTTTTCAATTATGATTTGTTCATTTTGCTATAAAGATTTTAAAAGTTTGCAGGTCTTTTTATTACTTGAGTAATTATTTATGGTGTTTTGGGCTATTATACGGCAAGTGTTTTGAGCTTTCCTAAGTAGGCGAGAGTTATAAAACATGTTAGAGTTTCATTCTCAGCAGTTTTGATCCCAAATAATGCAATCACATGTTCCTTTGAAAAATATATATAGGAATTGGCGAAAGTGTAGCGCATCTCAGAGTAGACATGGGGGTGGGATTGGTTCCTTAATATGGTTACACTTGACCATACCTTAAGGTGCCCCATGGCAAAACATGGAGGTGGGTTTTTGTCCACGCATTGCCATAAGTTTGACCCCAACTGTAGGTGTACTCATGACCATGACAAGGGGTGCTCTACCTGGTGGGATTTGAACCTGGGTCTATGGTGTGAAACTCCCCTTTCCCCACTGTTAGACCTAATGTTGGGAAAAATTGTTTGGTGTTTCATAGCAACCACTGGGGTGGGCTTGGTTCCTTAATATGTATGTTCTATTGAATTATTACTTGTCTGTTTTTAAGGCTTTGTTTGGTTTACCATCTCTGCACGTTTGTGCTTTTAATTATGTGGTATTTACTATTTTATGTTGATGTTTGGATTTGATCACTCTGTTAGGGTTCGGGGAAATGCATGGACAATTGTATTTGTTCTTTTTGTGTTTTGTTTGTCTAATTCAGTTATTATTACAGAGAAAAGTTGAAGTTGGATTCAATGCCTTTTCTGTTTGTTGTGACTTCAATTTATTTTTTATGTTTCTTATTAAGTCTGTTTCTAAGAGGAAAACCAATTTATTTTTTATGTTTCTTATTAAGTCTGTTTCTAAGAGGAAAACCTTGGATATGTTTTGTTTTTAGAGTTACTTATGAAAGGGACATGAAAATTATGAATGCTGCGACATTCACCATCCAAAGAGAAGACCATACAATCGGTAACATTCTTCGTATGTAAGTACTTTTCCATTATATCTGATTCTGTAATGGGTTCTTAAGTAGTTCTATCTCAAAAAAGAGGGCACATTGTCTAATTGTAAGTGAAGACTATGGATTAAATCAGTTTGTTTAAGCTATATGTTCAACATCAAGTAGGACATACTAGCTCTTTTTTGACTTCTCCAAAAACTTAAAAAGTGGAAATTTTTGACTATAATTCACAGGTTACAAAATCTTTGTTATGGAATCGATCTCTAGCATTGGAATGTATCTTTCTGAATACAGTAATTGGATTATTTCACCATGGCGGTGTTTGGAAACTTGGAAATTTATGGCTATAACTCGCTAGTTGCAAAATCTTTGTTATGGAAACCAATTATAGCTTTGAATTATATCTCTATTTAACTACAGACATTAAAGAACAGGCAGGCCATTTTCAGTTTTATACAGTGTTTGTTCTAAACCGGCACCCTGCATATTTGTTCATGGAGCCAAACTGTTTTCTTAACCTTTTCTAGAGCACTGCCTGTTAAGCTGCTCAATCATTCCTTGCTGTGAAGGTCCTTACAAAAATGCCTATCAGACTTTCCACTGCTAGGAGATGATTGAAAGGTAAATTAAGATAATTCTCATCATCAAACAGACATGGGGAAAGCACCATGAAACTTTGCACACATTTTCTTTTTAGAAGCATGGGGAGCCTGGCCAAAGTAGGGCTTGAACCTAGGTTCTTTCATGGTTATTGCTATGTTTTGGGACTAGGCTATGATGTGTGGAACATGAAGGAAAAGGCACAACTGCTCAACAACAGATTGGTTGATTTTCTACTTCCACAACAAGACTCTCTCCATAGTCTATTTTATGAATCATTATTTCATGCAGTTGGATTCAAACTCTGAAATTGCTTGCGTAGTTTGCTAGTTAGTTTCTCAAGGAATGATCGAGTCTACTACTGTTTTCAAGATGCTATGAAAGAGATTGGCCTTTTCTCATCACTGTAGTTGCTTGCACCTTAATGTTGAAGGACCTAGGTTAGAGTATGACCACTCAGTGGTTGGAACTATCATGATGCCAGATTGCAGACCTTTTTTTGGTATCTCTCACTGATCTGATATGTTAAAAGAACTAAGTCCTCATCATTTAGAATTGCTCCTGTTGTTTTAAGCTTACTTACATTTCTCATGGATAGGCTATTTTCTTGGAGAAAATTGTCTCTTTCTGTCAGTGTTCTGCAAGTGTGTGCTAACTTGATGAGTTTTGGAGGTCTTTTATCTGGTGAATAGGGTGAAGTAGTTTGGGAATCAATAAAGAGAGCATGAATTTGTATTATTTACTGGAATTCTCTTGTCCATTTATTAGTTGAAAAAGAAAACACAATTGGTGAGCATGAAGAAAGGAATCTAAGAGACAATTGGTGAGTGCCTCTTAATGCATCTAAAATAGATTTAAAGTTTGTAAAGTGGATTTGAAGGGCATGAAAGGTGTCAGTTTTTTCTCTAGAGTCTAAAACAACTATCATGTAGTAAATTATTGCATAGTTTGTTTTGTTTTAAAAAAGCTCTAGGAAGGGTGGAGGAGACTCTTAAAGATCAAACAGAATTGGGGACTCTTAGAGATCAAACAGAATTGGAGACTCTTAGAGATCAAAATAGAATTGCTGTAATGTAAGATATTAGTAGTAGTAACTAGATGTTTCATTTTTCAACTTAAATAGTAGTGCTGACTGTAGATGCTACTGACAGGAGCTCTGAGCAAACAGGAAAAGGAAGTTATACTTGCATTTTTAGTCCTTAAAAGGGATTTTTTAAAAGATAATATACACCAGATTAGCATGCGAAGAACTAGCTAAGCGAGTTGTAGTAACTTAGAGAAGGAAAACTTGGAGAAAGGTAAAGGACAACAGAAAATGAAATACTGTTTAAATATGTTTTAAAAGAGCTTTAGAAAGGGTGAAAATTCAAATAGAATTAGAAAAGATAAAATAGAATTTCTGTACTTGAAGACATTAGTGTTAATGATATTGAGCAGCTTTGGGTTCATCCTTCCAGCCTCGAGTAAAGTCATAAATAAATGTAGCCTATTGGCTATTTATTTATATGTGAGAATAAATGAGTATGGGCGCATCTCTTTGTAAATAATATAATTCTTATTCTAGCCGACCTTCTTTATGACTTGTATTGATTATTTATCATTGTATCTTGGCCGACTTGTTCAAATTGTAATTTATGTTTGAGGCCGACATTGTGAGATCTCTTATAGCCATGTATTTATAAGAGACCACTTCTCTCCTTATCCAATACATCAGTTCGGTTATACACATAAGTCTGATACCATCAAGCAAGTTCGTCTTCTCTCCTTCATTCAAGTGCGAATTTTCTCCAAGAGCAGATTGCGAATTTCTGTAAGTGCAGATTTAGGTATCAAGGGAGGGCAGATTATTATCTGTTGTGCATCTAGTGTAGGTGCTGAATATTGGCCTTGTGGTTGGCCTCATTGTAAAGAGAATTGTTGCCATTATTTATATATAAAAGAGAGATCTTTGTTGCTGGGTTTTTCTCCCTCAAGAGGAGGGTTTTCCTAGGGTATCTGGTGTGTTATTGTGTCTGATTTTTAATTAATTTTCTGTGCATTACATCTAATTTAACATGGTATCAGAGCGGGTTTGTGAGAGGATCCGATCAGATTTATTAAACAGACCGAAGATATGGTCTGGGCAAAGCTATGTATGAGATATGCAAGCGAGCAGCATTGGAATTAATGAGTATCAGTCGGAGGTCAAGCAACTCATCTGCATCTTGGCGCACCTTTCTGGAAGTCTCATCATATGTGAATCTCTTTTGGAAATTTTGTGTTTCTCCCAACACCAGGTTGTGTCACCTCTCCATCCGCACTCTGCATACATAAGAGATCATTAGGGATCATGCAAATACGGGAGTCGTGCATTGATCGTGCCTCTATGCTCATGAAAGTTTGAGAACTCAATCTCGTTTTTTTTGGTGTTGGTTATTCATAAGGCTCAAATATAATACCCTTGAGACAATCACGTTGGCAGAGACGAGTAGTAAATAAGGAGACGGGAATAATAGTTTCAGATTAAAGATTGTGGTGATTGCTGTGTATATGCTAAATCTGCCATTTTATAGATGCAAAACGATACAAAATAGGTGCGACATTTTTCATATGATAGATGCAAGCCACTACAGTCTCGCGGGCATATGAAGTCATCTCGAGTCCTTTGTTATCGCTCTATGCATCTTCATGGTGCAACCATTACTCTTGATGATTTTGTTGCCTTGTCTCCTTTGGCCGGGATTCTCTGTGGAATCGTCGATATGTGTTACCGGGCCTCTGTAATCTTCATGGTCCTTGAATATTAGCGGTTATTACTGGCATTGGACGGATTCTCTTACTCATGCTACTCCCAGTGTGATTCCTGGCGTCAATTGTTATACGGGTATATACGGGAAACATTGAAAGCCTTGAAGAGGATCGACATTACCAATGACATCATTGGTGTTCATAAGAGGATCTGAAGTTAGTGCTGAAGAAGGTTTCTGTGATTACAATCTGTCCCAGGTTGACATGCATATGATGTGAGTTTTGCCGCCAATCCTTAATGCAACTGCTCGGGAATCAGGTTGGATCGAGAAGCAATTGAATGTTGATTAAGATCGAGTTGCAAAATGGCTGCAACCAAATCAATTAAGAGGAATTGCAGCTGGAAATAGAGTGTTCAAATTTAACCCTGCAAGGGCCTGTGTTCAAACCGTGAAAGTAGTGGACTGATTTGAGGGCAAGAGCAGCGTTCCATATTGTGTCTAGTTATTGCATCCATCAGAATACTTCAAGAGATTGTTTTTTGTTGTGCTGAGTTTGGCACTCTCGAGAGGAGTAAAAGATGAAAGAAAGAGTTATATCAAAAATATATAAAGATAAGTTTCTTTATCCCTTTAGTTTGATCTTTTGATATATTTCTCTTTCAGGTTGATTTATTTATTCATGTTCTAACATTGTGCATAAATTCTTATGTGTTCATGCTATAACCTGAGATAGTAAACCTTGTATGATTCTAGTCTTGATATTTCTTTGGATAGTCATAAACTGTTAGTAATCTCTCTCTAAATGCTTTGTGAACAGCTAGAAGTAGGAAAGTGATGAGAGATTGCTTATCGATGAAAAGATTGAGGCATCTTATGAGGAAGTTATGCCAACCAAAGAAATGATCAAGCACGAAGTCACAACTTGCAGCCATGGGACTGAGTTGGTGGCTAGAGGGAGTTCACTTCCAGAAGTCTTCTTTGCAAGTTCTGAAGCAGGGATCAAGAGGGAGTTTTGTAACTCACTGAGAAGAAGTGAAGATTACTGTATTGCACAGCTGCTGAGATCAGAATTGCTCAAGACTGTCATCTGGATTTGTCATTGGTAGCTCCGCAAACCTATTCAGAATAGTGAGATCTGAGATGAGGTCGAGGAGGACTATCCTGAACTCTCTTCAGTACCAAAGGTGTGCGCTGGAAAACATTTATCTAAGTCAAAGTGTTGTAGGCAATCTTGGACGAAGAGGTCAGAAAGTTGATGCAAGTGCCTAAAGATTTAGAGGGAGCCTGCTGAGCCTGAAGAAGATGGTAATCTTGTTGCAGCAAAGCATATCCCGAGATACTTGCGTGGCACAGTTGGATATGGATTGAGATATTCTTCAGGTGGGATCTGCTATGATATCCTGGTGCAGCAGGATCCAGCATGGTACGAGAGGCCGAGCAAGCGCCTGGCGGCAACTCGAAGTAGGGTTAAGCTCCTTGCGGATTGGTTGGACAATCAATGGAGCCTACTATTATTTATTATGATAATCGAGTTGTGTGAAGCTTTCATCAATCCTGTGTTTCATGACAGCTCCAAGCATGCTGAGATCAAGTACCACTATATCAGAGATATGGTACTGCAGAAGACTGTACAGTTGAGGAACATCAACACTGATGAGCGATGGCGATATTCTCACCAAGCTTTCGCTAGGATAAAGCTGTGTACTTTCGAGATAAGCTTGGTATGGTGGAGAGCCGCATTAACGAGAAAGAGTCTCAGCATCGTGACCCTGTTTAATGAGTTCTTCTCTGGAGAAGTTCGAGGTGAAATCCCTTGTTAATGCATTTTCTTCTGTGATGGAAGAATTTGAGGTGAAAGCCCTTGTTTCCACCCTCTGAGCTGAGTCATGGTGGATGTCATGTGTGAGACTCCATGACATATGTTGTACTTGTGTTTCACCCTCTGAGAGAGTCATGGTGAAAGTCACGTTGAGGTGACAACATCACGCAAGTGATGAACACTTGTACTTACCATTGCATTTTCTTTGTGACGGAAGAATTTAAGGTGAAAGCCCTTGTTTCCACCCTCTGAGAGAGTCATGGTGGATGTCATGTGTGTGACTCCATGACAGCATCACGTGAGAGAGTCCGTGATGATTTTTTTTGTGTACTTGTGTTTCACCCTCTGGGAGAGCCATGGTGAAAGTCACGTTGAGGTGACAACATCACGCAAGTGATGAACACTTGTACATACCATACATGGGTGTAGCCATGATGGTTGATATCACAATGAGGTGATATGCTTTCACGATGAGGTGATAAGCTCCTTTCCATACATGGGTGTAGCCATGGTGGTCAATATCACAATGAGGTGATATGTTATTTCACACATGGATGTAGCCATGATGTTCGTCATCACATTGAGGTGATATCCTTCTCTTTATATCTGATTGCAGGCAATGATAGCTGATGGACCTCATATTGAGATGATTCGTATTGTGCAGCTGGAAGTTCTCTCCCTAGTTGAGAGGGAGTGTTAATGATATTGAGCAGCTTCGGGTTCATCCTTCCAGCCTCGAGTAAAGTCATAAATAAATGTAGCCTGTTGGCTATTTATTTATATGTGAGAATAAATGAGTATGGGCGCATCTCTTTGTAAATAATATAATTCTTATTCTGGCCGTCCTTCTTTATGACTTGTATTGATTATTTATCATTGTATCTTGGCCGACTTGTTCAAATTGTAATTTATGTTTGAGGCCGACATTGTGAGATCTCTTATAGCCATGTATTTATAAGAGACCACTTCTCTCCTTATCCAATACATCAGTTCGGTTATACACATAAGTCCGATACCATCAAGCAAGTTCGTTTTCTCTCCTTCATTCAAGTGCGAATTTTCTCCAAGAGCAGATTGCGAATTTCTGTAAGTGCAGATTTAGGTATCAAGGGAGGGCAGATTATTATCTGTTGTGCATCTAGTGTAGGTGCTGAATATTGGCCTTGTGGTTGGCCTCATTGTAAAGAGAATTGTTGCCATTATTTATATATAAAAGAGAGATCTTTGTTGCTGGGTTTTTCTCCCTCAAGAGGAGGGTTTTCCCAGGGTATCTGGTGTGTTATTGTGTTTGATTTTTAATTAATTTTCTGTGCATTACATCTGATCATGAAATTTAACAATTAGGAGTTATAGTTCATTGTTTAAAAGAATTAGTAGTATTGCCTGTAGATGCCATTGACGGGAACTCTGAACAAACAGGAAAATATTTTGCATTTTTAGTCCTTTTGAGGCTTCTTTTTAAGTTAATGTACATCAGATTATCATACAATACCAGATTGGTGGTAGCAAGCTAGAGAATAGAAATTTGGAGGAAGAGACTGTGCACCAAGGCAATGCAGGCAGATGAAATGGAAAAGCAAGTTTTAGTTACTTATGCAGGAGGGTATTTTCTGACATTAAGTTAATAGAGCAAATTGCCCTTTTTCAACAGATAACACCTTATTTCTGAAGAGCTATTCTCTACCTATAACTTAACTTTTTAGAAAGCTGACAATTTTACACTTAAAACTATTTTAATCTGGAGGATAGAGCTAATCTAGTAATCGAAAGTAATTCATTTCTTCATTATACCTATGTTGAAAGAGGTCCTTTTCAAGGTGTACTTGGATTTGAAATGATTGTAACTTTCTGTGCTTTGAGTGCAGGCAATTGCACAGAGATCCAAATGTTCTTTTTGCTGGTTACAAGTTGCCTCATCCACTGGAGTACAAGATTATTGTCAAGGTTGTTTTCTTTATTTTAAAAATTAGTTAAAATTACACTCAATCCCATGCCTTTCTTGTTCTTTGAAACCTTAAGACTTGAGAGTTTTGTTCTGTCTTTTAGCTTAAAGATTGGATTCAAGCTTGCTATCCCAGTCCAGGCATCCTCCTTTTATTTGTCAAAAACTCTTTAAAATCTCGGGAAAATGTGGTTACTTAAAGTAGGTGTGTGTGTGTTTTATGGTTGTTTATATGGGTTCTATCTAGTGATACGTTTTCTTGGCTTTCTAGATTCAAACGACAAGCCAGTCTTCTCCAATGCAAGCATACAACTTGGCAATTAATGACCTTGATAAAGAGCTTGATCACTTAAAAACTGGTGTGCAGGTATCGATCATTTTATTCTTTCTCCTTATGAATATTATCTCTGTATAGCACTTGCTACTTTTGTTCTATTTAAGCACAAGCTTTCTAATCAAATATACTTTTTCTATTCCCCTTTAAATGAATACTTGAGTTTGCTGATCCTGTTATCAAATGGTAAACTGTTTGTATTACATATTATTAAAGCTCAGAAGAAAAATATAAAAGTATTACATAATGATAATCACAAAGGTTCTTCCACAGCCGGTTCTGATGAATCTTCATGTTCTAATCAGCATGATCAATCTTTTTATGATTAACGTGTGAATCCTGAACATCCACGAGGGTGAACATGAGTGTTCCTCCATTTTTTTGGTTGAAGCTAACTATATTTTCTTTCATCTATTTCAACTTCACAAAATGTATCTTTTATTGAAATGTTTTGAGTTTGAAAATGTTTATAAATTTAATTTTTTCTTTTTTTTACAGTTACAGCTTTCTGAACCCATGGGATAGTCGTATTCTTTATTTGCTTAGTTTTCAAGACTGTATTTCTCGAGCATTGTATTTTTTTAATGTACTCGATGATCATATTCTTTGAAGTTTGAACTCGATTTTAGAGATCCATGGCATGAGTCTCTTGAGTTTGAGAATAGCGTAACCTTATTTTCTCCTCTAAGGTTGTAACTTTACTCATGGGATGGTTCTTTTCTTATCTACTTTCTGTGCTTGGTGTTCTAATGACTATGTTTCTCAGGTGTATTGTTGCATCAATGTACTTGAAGATGGTGTCATCTGAACTCACTTTTGAGATTTGTGGGATGGATCTAGTATTCTTTATGCTAGGATAAATGTTTCTTTGCACCCAACATTGGTATTCCTTACATATACAGGAAAATAATAGAGGTATAATCAAGAGGTTGATGCGTATCTTTACCAATTTTTAATCTCTTCTGCATAGATATGCTGAGAAAGTGATCTCCATTTTTTAATCTCTTTTTTGCATAGTTAGTTTGTCTTAATGCCGTTCAGCCTTTCTGGGATAGCTTGTTCTTAAGCTTCTTCCATTTGCTCAGCCTTTTCCAGCCAACACCTGTTATTACTTTTTAAATATAGTTTGACTTTCCATTCAAGTTTGTCTTAATGCTGTTTTCTCCTCTCCAGAAGTTAATGGTGTACCTCTTCATCAGTGCATCCTTAGACTATACCTTACAGCTTCCTTTGCAAATAGAAGCAAAATGGCAAAAAAGCATCAAAGCCTTGTCGAACTTTTGTCTGCCTGATTTATGGTTCCAAAGTATTTTTACTTACCTTGAGCTGCCTTTGGGATGCCATCAAGTACACAATATGCATGGAGCTCTGTGATGTTTGGGAGATGGTCCTTAGGATAATTTCTAACTTTCTACCAGTGGTTGATCTTGCAAATTTCATAGGTTTTGACATTCTATCTGATCTTCTAGGGTCACTTGTGCAATGATTTGAGCTTTCAGAAAATGTATTAAAATGATTTGAGCTTGATGGGAAGTGGATGCATCAGGTTTGATTTATGAGTGATATCAACTCATTTGGTAGCATCTTTAGAATCCATTGAATAATTCATGTATTTATGGTAGGATTTTCGTTAGCCAGTTGATTGTTGAATTACTATTGTTTAAAACAGCCTAATATCTTTTACACATTTTTTGAAGAAACAGTATTGACCAGTATTCTTTCTCTGTAACCATATATCTCTTTTTGCACATAATAATTAACCAAAGTTACTGATTGCTTTTAAATTTTAGCTTGAGAAAATATTTTCCCTTTTCTCAGCATGAACATTGGATTGGGGGTGACTATGTTTTAGTAAATTTGGTTCTGTATCCTTCAACTACATGGTTATAAAATTTTGGTTCGAAGTTGCTTATAAGTACAAAAGTTGTGGGGGTTGGGGCCTAGCTCGGTTGGCTAAATCTTTCCTGTTGCAGGAGGTTGGTCACGAGGTCTAGTCTTCCCAACCCCCGTGGTACCGGAGGGTGTGTCGCGCCAGCACTGCCGGTCACGTTAAAAAGTTTACCAGGCGCACTGCAGTTTATAGGGGGTCGTGCTACCCGATTCCTACAGTCTAAAAAAAAAAAAAGAAGGTACAAAAGTTGTGCATAAATTAAAGTGAGACGGTAAATTTTAGAACCCAGTAGGGTTAGTATAGGAACTGTCTGGTGGTGATGTAGTGCTAAAATTTGAGGTTTTTAAAGCAATTTTTAAAGAATTCTTTGTAGCCAAAAAAATCCAGCTTCTATTGACTGAGCTCCAGTCATAGGCATCAAACTTGAGGCATGATAATGGAACTTCCTAGCAACCCACTCCTTGATTCCTATAAGTGGATTATTATGCATTGGGCATCGTAAGTTAGGTTACTTTGTCCAACACAAGGTCTATTTTCACTGGCAGATTTAAAAGTTGGTCCACTTCTTCAAGAAATGAACTGCCTATTTGTACATCTTGTACCTACAGCTATTTGGGAGTATGTACACAAGATATTAAATATGAGCTTTGTTTTCTTTTTTCCTTGGGCTTGCATGCACCGGAGAATTTAGTTTCCAATATGCTTCACTTTTGATTGGACTCTTTTCAAAGTGACAGCCTTTTTTGTTTTACTTTACAGGGTGAATTGGACCGTCTTGAGGGTGAGAACAGGAACAAGTATGCCTGATGGGAAAAACAGAGTTCTGAAAACTGTGGTGGGATCTGCATAAGAATTACATCCTGGTGCCTAGAAATTTTGAATATTTGTACTCTAATAGGGAATGGTAGACAATATTAATATCGGCAGTTGTTGGGAAGGGTTTGTATATTTGTTTGTAAATGTGGGGATTTAGTGCCTAAATATCAGCTGCCTGACCAGGACATTCAGAAAATTCAAACTATGCGTTGCACATAGGTGAAAGATGGATGCAGGTCTGTTTGTAACAACGTAAATGATAGTGTGATAGTGTTGGGTTTATATTTAGTTTGTAAATTTGGATAAGTAAACACGCCAATATATTTCAGGAAATATGATGCTGATTTCAATTACAAAATACATTTCACAATGTAGGTCCTTTTCAACGTATTAGGTGGAATGCGAATTTGATTTCAAATAATTGGTCTTTCATTGTGAAAACGTCTGTGTTTTGCAAATTACAGAATCCTTGAAAATGCCGGGTAATATTTTAGGGAAACAATTCTTATAGTCAGTGCATGATGGATGGATTTATCCAGGTTGGTAGCAAGCATTTCCCATAAAGCTTCCTCATTAAGTGAAGTGTTTAAACGAGTTTCTAGAGGAAAATTATACAAAATGGTGGTTTAGAATAAATCATCTTCCCAGTAAAACCCCTCCAAAAGAATTTCAATCCATTTGTGATGGAAGTAGCGTTCCCTGAAATGTTTTAAGATCCAAGTTAGCGAGTTGGGGTTGGTAACAATGTAGGCTGTATGGTTGCGATTTAGGCCATTTATAATGTTTGCCCCGAGTCCATTTTAGTATGCGAATTAATGTTTAAAGTTGCCTTGTTGATAAAAGTTTATCAGCCAAATGATTCAAATATTTGCATTAATGGTTATTATTTAAAATTGCGCTGTAGATCTCACTAAAATGACACAATATAGATCTATATACTTTACTGTGTTATTAAAAGTTCATTGTAGGTGAAATTTAGAAGCTAGTATCAGGTTATGATGAAATAGATCTATATATTTCTCATCTATGAGTTGGGAGTGATGGTTAATGATGATTTAAATTAAATGTAGAATTTAAAATGCGAGGATGTTAATTGTAAGTGAAAATGGAAATAAATTAATTATAATTGTTTGAAATTTGATGATGGAAATGTGGTGTGATACACATTAGAAATTGATTTGTATAGGTGTTGAAATTGTAGGTTTGGTTGTATGAATACACTAGTTAGGGCTTACAATAGCTAGATGGTGAAAATGATTTGGGGGAGGAATACACTAATAGATCTGATTTAGGATAACAAATGGGATATGGGAATTAAGACTTCTCTAGCTAAATTTAGGTAAGAAATTGCCACTTGTTTGCATTTAGAACACTAATTAAAGTGGGCTCAAAATACAAGGGAGCATTGCTTGGGCATGTAATTTTTATTATTATAGAAGAATTTGCTCCAGGTTTGCATTTAGATCACTAATTAAAGTGGGATCAAAATACAAAGGAACACGACATGGGTATGTAATACTTTTATTACATTCTATTTCTATTTTGATGTGTATATGAACTATTAGAGGGATGTATGCCAAAATGGAACAAATAATTAAATTCTTAATTAAATATCTTCTAGACACAAGGTTACTGAGTTGTATGAATTATCAAATCATCTTTCAATTTATTTCTTGTTCATCCATCCAAATTTTGAAAACATTAAAAAACTTGTAAGAAACATTAGAAAAGATTTAAAATAAAAAAGAGTGTAGTAAGTGGCATCTTTCACACAATTTAAAATAAACATTAATTTTAACTTGCTTTAAAAAGGGCTATCCTTGAAAAGGAAAAGATAAAGAGAAGCATAAGAGATACTGCCTTCCATGAAAAGTGATGAAAGCCCCTATCACACTTGACCACGGATATGGAAATGGCTATGGACATGTTATTGCAAAAACATTACCTACAAATGAATTTTAAAGGATAGATAAAGATTATGCAAGCACATATAGAATGTGAACATGTGATAAGAATAATAATATGTAATCATGAGATGTAAACACGATTAGGATTATGATAAGAATTATAAATGTAGAATCTTAAGATGTTACATGGTAAAGATAAGACATAAATGTGATAATGATCATAAACATGTAGATATAAAAGCTAAGAACATAACATAGGAATAAAAAAGGAAAACATGAAAACATAATTGTTAAACATGTAAAATATATTACATAAAAATAATAGTTAAATATATAAGAAAACAAAAACATGAGTTATAAGACAAACATGAAGATATAAAACTTAAAGACATCATATAAGCCATGTAACATAGGAAGAAAATAAGGATCAAGTGAAAGTTTAATTGTTAAACATGTAACAAATAGTACATTAGACATAAGAGCTAAATACTTGAGAAAACATATTAGTGAAACATGAAAGAATTCAAATGGAAGACATGCCCCCAAGTCGGGAAACAAAACAAATGGCATAATATAGAGGGCTAAATGATAATAGAAAATGCACAATAGACATGATAAACAAAAGGAAAATTGATGGGAATTAAAAAATAAAATGTTAATATAAGTAGATAATTAAATAAAGTATATGAAAGTTCAATATCTCATGGAACTCTCTAAGGTGTACGGTTTTTTCAAAAAATATCTTGAAGTTCAATTACATGGCTTTCTTCAATTATGAGCTAATTCTTGATAAAAATATTAGCAATAGGTTTAGTTGTAGGAACATCATTTTGTACCCATTTTTCTTCTTTCTTTGGAGGTATTGTCATAGAAAGATTTTTCATTTGATGAAGCATAACCTTCTTTGGATGCCATGAGAACTGTGTTTGCCAGCATGAATATAAGCTTTTGAAACATCTTATTTTTATACTTCTCTTACTTCTTCGATACGTACATGTTTTTTTCTTAATAAAGATAATTGGAATATGTGAAGACCTTTGTGTTTGGTTACCATAGGATAAAAAAGTAGAGGTTCTTAACATAAATTTTCCTCACAAGCTCTAAGATGAGATGTTGCATTAGACTCATTCCTAATCTCTCATTATTGCTCTTTTAAGTGGAACATGTATAAATTGTGTGTATCATCTTTTTTGTCATATGAAACAACTTTAGGTATTTCCATAAATGTTTCCAAAGTGACTCAAATATAATAGTGGTTTGTAATGAGATCTATCAACTTTGATCACTTTGCCTTCATGTACAAATTTTATATATTGATAAAAAATTGATGGTATTGCTTTACACTGCTCTATTTAATGTCTACCAACCAACACACCAAATCTACCCAAGGATAGGATGACATGACATAACATTGGTACTTCTTTATGATGACACTATTTTACGCTACTATATCCAAGGTCTACCAAGCAACACACCAAATCTATCCGAGGATAGAGTCACATGACATAACATCAGTAATTTTTTTGGCTAACAATTAAATATAAAATAATTCATTCTTGTTTGAATCAACATTGTATGTCATAATACTCTAAAATGTGTATATTTTTTATGCTTGATATGACTATTAAACATAAGCTCTTTAGTATGTATGTATTATATTGACATGTGAGATTAATGAGAAATTGAGTAGGTAAGCATGCCTAAGATTGCTAGTAAAATATATGATAGTATAATAGTTATTGTTGAAAATGTAAGGAATGGAAGTTGCACAGGTTGACATTGTTATAAGCCACTCCCATGTTTTGGTTCCATTGTGAACATTGAATGTCATGCATAAAATTAGTAAGTACTAACTAATTCTATTTCCCATATGTGAGAAGTAACCAAATTTTAAAATGTACATGATAATTGCCTTTGGTGTGTAGAGTATTTGAGTAATAACTATAATTTAGGCCCACATAGGTAAGGGATTTTTGAGGTGAAGTACCTATAAAACCCTACTTTGTAATCATAACATACATACAAAGTTGAATATTTGATATAATGATACAATTGGTATTTTCTAATCTTAATATGAAGTTATTGCTTTGCATTAATGTAATAGATCTTTGATAGTTTAGTTCATCTTTGTGCATAATCATTTTATTAAAATTTGTAGAATATTACATGAGTCTCTTGAAAAGGATTTGAGACCCTATCATGCTTTGGGTGATAATTGTAGCTATAAGATAGCATCTATAAGATTTTATGGATAATTTCACTCAATCTCACACTCAAAACCATGAGTCATGAATATGCAAGTATGGTGTGTGTTAGAGGAATGTTTGTCGAGGACAATTGTTGCCTAGGTGTTGGTTGTGTTTGTGGTTACGATTTTGTTGTGCATGATAGATTTTTGGCATTCTACATGTCATCCAACCATGGGTATATCAACCTTGGTCAACACTTTGAAGAAGAGGATATCAAAGAATAACACCTTGAAGATGAGGGAGCAGTTACAAAACCAATAGAAGAAAATACTCACAAGAAGCCCTAGTGATTCAATTTCTAGTTCTAGGTAGTATAATTTTTGCATTGTAATGATTTGGGTTCTTCTCAAATCTATAATAACATCTTGTAAACCTTCTTCCCAAATCTATAATAACATCTTGTAAACCTTGAAGATTGAATGATTAAAGGCATAATTAATTTAAGTTGAGTGTCTCCTTGTATATGGTATACATTTCTAGATATATGTTTATTTTTAACTAGAAGTTTGTAAAATCTTTGTAAAGCTTTTGTAAGGTATCTTTTTAGCATAAAGAAATGTATGGGCATATTCATGGATTACTAAGTAGACTCACTTAATATTCTACAACCATCTATTGTTTCTCTGAATGTATGTGTAGAACCCAACTTGCTTATGCATTTTAAAAGGCATAGTCTTTAGTGGTGTCTTGATTAAGGTATCATCTAGGTTTTAGTTATTATATGTTTGATTGATTTCAGAGACTATTGCATAATGGATAAAGGCATTGATTTGTGACTAGTATTCTCCCCTACCATCCTCAATACACTTAGAATACATCAAACTTCACATCCCTTAAGTTTTATTTATGCGTTTGTTCCAATTATCATGTTTAAATATATATAACATCATAAGAGGTTATCATAAAACACATTCTCAGAAACTTCTATTAAAAATCATTTTTTTGATAGGGTGCTCAATCTTGAGGTCCCTAAACCAACATATAGGCATGAAGTGACAACCGGAAGAAGGGTGCACTTTGAAAATGGGTATGATTTGTGTCAGGGCAAGTATTATTCTTAAGTTGTGATACCTATTCTAGCACCTCAGGGAAACCCCCTTGGTCTTGTAGAGCAAGAAGAGAAGGTCCTACCTGCCTTAACAATTGGTCCTAATCCAACCTGAATATAGGTTTGTGGTAATATGAACCTATGTTTAGCCTTAGGGATTTGGTGTCTACAACTTAGATCACTAACAAAAATAAGGATTTCTTTTCATTTGTGTCAGATAATAAGGGAAGCTTTGTTTCTATCTATCCTACTTGAATGTCAGACCATTCATCTATTGAAGCTAGTGTGGTGGATGTTTGTCAAATTGATAATCAATGGTAGAAGACAAGCTTCAAACTTAATATCTCTCTCCTCAATGACCAAAGATTGTCTTGATGGTATTAAAACCACAATTTAGGTATTGTTGAAAATAGGTGTAAAGATGAATCAAGTATTGGTAGATGGGAGAATTTGGTTTCTCTTTGGAGGAATATCTTTAATACCATGGGTAAAAAAAGGCTATCATTAGGAGAATGGTTGAGAATTTTCTTCAAGAAAAGTTGTTGACTCTTGAAGGTGAAATGTAGAGGAATATTGATGGCCAAATACCTTAGGCAAGTTGATTAGGACTAAAAAATTGCTCAAAAGGATCCAAAATTATAAAAATCAAGGAGCAACAATAAGATAAAAGATGACCTAGATTTGAGAGGGCGCTAGAGGTTCCAAATATTTCTTTTAATCTCATTAGATCTAAGAAGAACAAATAAATAATTGGTCCTAATTAAGTGGATGGTGTTAGGTCTAATGAATATATGCTTATGAAGGAAGCTTTCAACTCATTTTAAAAAAAAATCTTTTTCATCATAAGGAGAGGCTAAAACAAGGGAAGCCATATCCTTTTTCCAAAATACCATCCCTAGAAATATTAGTGAGGAAGAAGCCTTGGTTCTTGATAAAGATATCTTAAAGGAATAAATTCTTAGTACCATCAGGTGATTCAGTAATGGTAAATCCTTGGGCATGGATGACTCTTGATTGAGCTTTACAAAGCAAATATTGATTAGACTGGGGATGAATTATTAGATGTATTTCAAGAGGCTTTCCAAAATAATTTCTTGGATAAATATATTAATAGAGGAATTATTAGATTAATTCCTAAGGGTGATAAGCGCCTTATCAAAAATTGGAGGCCTATTACTCTTCAAAATGTCTCTTATTAAGGGGAGATATATTTTGGAGAACTTGATAACTAGTTGGGAAGGAATACATTGGGAAAAATATAAATGTCAAAATGTTAGCATGATTCTATTATACTTTGAGAAAGCTTATGATAGAATTGAGTGGGTCTTTGTGTTTTTGATATGTTGAAAGATTTTGGTTTTCCTACAAAATTTTGCACATGGATTAAATATTATCTTCAATGATTCTTTTGCTCAAGTGGATATTAATGGGGAGTTTATCAATCCAATTAGTTTGTAGAGGTCAATCTATCAAGGGTGTCACATTGCTTTGACCTTGTTTGTGTTTGTGGTGTATGCACTTCATTTTCTTTTGAGAACTAGTATGATTAATCCTCCTATTTATGAAATCTTCCTCCCTAACAAGGCATAATTGATAAATGCTTAATTTGTTGATGATATGGTGTTATTTGTTGAAGTGAATGATTTTTTTTTTTAAATGTCATGAAAAGGCTTAGAATTTTTTGTGAAGCTTCAAGAGCTAAATTTTTTAATAGAAAATAACTATTTTAAAATGGGAAAATAATCTGTTGGATTGTATAAACAATAAGAACTAGGAATAGGGAGGCCCAAGTTTAACTATTAAATATTTGGGAATCCCTTTTTCTATTTCTCCATCTTTGAAAGACATGTGTGATTGGCTAATTTTGAAGATTGAAATGAAACACCAAAAATGAAAAACCCATCTACTTTCACTTGCTAAAAGTTTTCAAGTTGCTTAGAAAGTGATTGCTTCCCATTCTATCTACTTCTCAACTTGGTTGTTTGTGACTAGTCATTTTGATAAAATCCAAAATATTTTGAGAGATTTCTTGTGGTTTGATGTTAAGGTTAATAAAAGAAGGCATGTAGTTAATTGGTCTTGGTTTTGTTTGCTAAAGGATCTTGCAGGGCTTGAAAGACCTTAGAATTCAAGGTTCGACTTTGGTTGTAAAGTGTATTATTAAATATTTTGATGGCTTTGAACTATGAAAGGTCCTTATAAGGAATACTATTTCTCTTTCAAAACCCAAGGGTAAAAAATTGAAAGAATTTACAACTGCAGGACTTACATTTTAGTATGAGGCTAAAAACTTTAGGTTTATTGTGTTTAGAAACTTTTGGAAGGCCTAGAGGAATGATAAACACCTAACCAGAGGATATGATGCCTTATCTCGAACTAACAATTATTTTGTTGACTCTAGATCAATTTGGTGAAATGTGGAATGAAATAATAAACCCTTGACATTACATAGGGGTGTTTGGATAAGATTTGGGACCTTAGAGGAATCTTGGTCTTTCAAAAATATTTTTGATAATGGGCATTTGAAGACCTAGGAAGTTTTTAAAAATCAATATAATATTACTAATTTTAAAGAAAGAACATAATCAATTTTAAAGAAATCTTTATTTAACGTGAATTCCCCCTCTTCCCTAAAGATAAGTTCAAAGGATTTTAAAGATGTAACTTGGAAGGATGAATATGATTTTAGTCAAATCTCTTTGAAAAAGATATACTTAATGTTGATTGATATGATGGATATTATAGATTGGATAAATAAAAATTGGAGCTTGAACTGGTTTGAGTCTAGATGGTCCTATGGATTAAAGCATATTTGGTCTAATTTCATGGATCCTAAGAAAGCCTATTTTAGGTTGCTTAAAAAAATAGCTATGAATGTTGAATTGGAGTCCCTTGGTATTCTAGTTAGGAATTGCTCCTTGTGTAGCAAAATTGAGTCTTTTGAACACTTTTTTTGAGTGTCAATTTACTTTTTCTCTGTTTACCTTATTTTTGGGAACAAGCTAGGGTGGGATAATAGTGATGGTTTAACATGCTTTACAATTCTTGTTGATATGTGAAACATTTTTCTGTTGATCTTATCAATTTTTGGCTTATTGTTACTTTAATAAGATTTTGGTGCAGGGGCACCATGATAGTCTATTTTGCAAATAGGGTCTTATGGTAGGTTGTAGGGTATTTGAGTCTTTTTGTTATTCAATAAGGTCATAATAGACCATTTTATAATGTAATAAGTCCTTTGGGTTGGTTTAGAGTTCATTTTGCAAAAAATGTCAATATTTCCAAATGTTGTCATGAAAAGTTGCAAACAAGTGCAAAATTGGGAAGTTCAAGAGTCAAGTTAGTTTTGATCGATGGAAAGGAAGTTGAACTGATTAGTCATATTTTGAAATGCTTGCTTTGTGGAATGTTGGGAGAAGGTTGGATTTTGTAAATTTGAAATCTTGAATAGAAAAGTCACTGAATTCTCTACAATTTTCTATAAATTTGTTGATCTAGAGTGTTGTACGGACCCATATAGATTGTTTGTGATCTAAAAGACATTTTGATGGATATCCGAGTTAGAATCACTTTTGGTTTTGATCTTGTTGTATTTCATAAAGATTAAAGCAATTTAAAGTCAATTTTATGTAGGTGGATTGAAACCCTAGTTTGAAGAGTTGAGAGTGAATAAAATGAATTAATCACCCATTCCACTGGTAGATTTTTCTAAAACTTGGTGAAATGGGTGCTTTGGTGTAGGTTTAGATGTTCATGAGATCTTTTTGAATAGGGAAGGCCGTTTGGGGGAATTTGAATGCTGCCTTAGGTGATATTTTATGAGTTTTGCTTGAAAATTTATGGCTAGATGTTAGGGATTGTATAAAAAACTTTGGAATTGGCTATGTGGTGGTGGAATAAGCATGTTCAAACTATATTTGAATTTTTTGAAGGTTTGGTTAGAAGAGTAGAGGTCTGGAGTGTGGATTTTCAATAAACCCTCCATGTTTCAAGCATGAAATTGGCCTAAAACAAGGGTTTGATGGTTGGGTGACCTAGTATGCCTTGCTCATGTTAAAATTTGTTGATTTGGGGCTTTTGTAACCTATTGAGAGTGTGGGAATAGAGTTTGGGGGTTTTAAAGAAGGATTTCTTGGAGTCACTTTGGAAAATAGGCCTAATTGGGCTTGTTGCTGCGGGACAGTCAAGTTTAGGAAGGTACTTTTCAAAACAAGTATATTTGGTTTCTAGATATGCTAAAGAAGGCCTTAATGGGTTCTTGAAACTACTTTATTTTTTTGGAGATTCAACCTATTTGGAAAGTTGTACCCATTTTTGCCATTTTGGAATATTACAAGCAAATAGGCCTCTTATGAGTGTGCATTTGGGAAAGCGTGAGATCAGTGTTTGAAAGGACTTTCTTTGGATTAAAACAACCAATCTTATGATGTTCAAAGTGTTTTGAGGATTCTGTAAGATTTTTTGTACCCTAATTGCAATTTGGGTGTTTTGTAGCTTTATAGAACCAAGTGTTTATGAAGTGAAAATTGAGTCAAAATTGGATGAATAAGCAAGAATTGTTTGAGTCTAGTTAAATTGTGATTTTTTACAGTATTTTCCTCCCTGCTCTACATCAAATGGTATTATATCATTTGAAGAAGAAAGTTGAAGGTTGAGAAAGGAAAAGTGGTGATTTGAAAAGGCAAGATGCCTCCAAAAAGCAATCCAACGGATACGGAAGTTAAAGAATTGAAGGAACAATATGAAAAGGAGGCGAGGCTTTATAAGGAGTCTCATGAAGCTTCTCTTGCCAGAATAACAACCCTGGAGAAGAACCGAAGAAGAGGAATGGTTAGTGATGACCAAAGTGATAAGGAGGATGATAGTGAGAGTGAGGACCCTCCAGTGGGAGTCCATGATGATGAGGACTTGGACCCTAAAGAGATGAGAATGGTCAAGATGCTAAAGGATGCAAGGGGGATAATACTCTTAAGGTGAAAGTTGAAGTGCCTATGTATGGTGGAAAGATGGACAGTGAAGAAGTATTGAGTTGGATAGATGCTCTTGATAATTTCTTTGAGTTTCAAGAGATATAAGACAATAAGAAGGTGAAGTTTGAAAAAACCAAGTTGAAGGGCCTTGCCCTAACATGGTGGAACTATGTCCAAGAAGAAAGAGTAAAGAAGGGTAAAGCAAAGATAAGTTCATGGGATAGAATGGTGGCGAAGGTGAAAGCACAATTTTTGCTTGCAGATTATGCAATTCAAACTTTTAGGAAGCTGCGAAATTTAAGAAAAAGGAGTTAGATGTCATGGAATATATTGAAGAGTTCCATAAGTTGAGTATTAGAGCAGGACATACATAAGATAAGGTAGAAAAGATTGCAAGGTATCTAAATGGGCTTAGGTTCAACATTCAAGATGAAATTGGTCTTACAACACCAAGGACAGTTGAAGAGTTTTTTCAATTGGTTGTCAAGGAAAAAGAAATGATAAAAATAAGGAAAGAAAGACAAGGAAGAGGTAGAGGAAAAAATAATAGAGGAAGAGGTACAAGGTAGGCCTATGAAGAGCAAGAAGATGCAAGCAAAAACACAGACCAATTTGTTGATCAAAGAGGTGGTTTTGGAGGTTTCAAAGGAAGATTTGGTGGAGGTAGAGGTTCAAGCTCATTTTCAAGTAGGTGTTACAATTGCAATCAATTTGGTCATGTAGCATGGAAGTGTCCAGGGAAACAAGGTTCTACTTCAAGTGGAGGTGACAAAAGGGTTCAATTGGTGCAAGATGATGTTTGTGAAGGTGAAAACTCTTCTAGTTAGCTTGCTACTCCAGAAGTTGGAGAACTTTTGATGGTGAGAAGAAAACTACTCCAAGCATCCAAGGAGAAAGAAACAACACAAAGGAGAACACTATTTAGGACAACTTGCAAATGCAATGGAAAGGTATGTAAGTTGTAGATTTAGGGAGTACTGATAACATGGCGTCTAATGAAATGGTTGATAAGTTGAAATTGGAAAAAGTACCTCATGAAACACCCTACAAAGTGTCTTGGTTAAATGATGATCAGTCTATTTTGGTGGATGAGCAAGCTTTAGTTGACTTTAACATTGGTGGATATAAGGAAAAGATTCCTTGTGATGTTTTTCCTATGGATTGTTGTCATTTGTTACTTGGAAGACCATGGCAGTTTGATAGACATGCCGTTTATGATGGAAGAAACAATACATATCAGATTGAGAAAGATGGAAACACATTCACATTGACTCCATTACAAGAAGATGTCAAGGAGTGGACCAAGGCAATAAAGGTGATCATGCTAGGCAAGTCTAAGGAATTTATAACATTGGTGGAAGACAAACATGATGAGTTTGTAGCCACTATAAAGGAAGAAGATGCTAAGAAAACAAGTTTGTAGAATGATTCAAGGTTGGAAGGGGAAGATGATGGTTTGGTGTCAAAGTTTGATATAGAGAAGGCCAAGGATGAATTGCAAGATTGGGTAGGAAGGCATGATAAGATTATGATAGGGATAATACTTTGTCCATTGAGTGGAAAAGAGGATAGTGAGCAGTCCTATGTTTTCAGTACAAAGGTTTCAAAACCCAATCAAACAAAGGTTCTTGGGGTAGGAAATCTAAGAAAAGAAATAAAGGCAGAAGGTGAATTGGATATAGGTGAATGACAAGGCCAAAGGGGTGAGTTCAAGTGTGTGTCAAGAGTTAAGAAAAAGACAGATCAAAATAAAGATGGTAAAGGCATGTTTATAGGTGTGAAGGAAAGTTCTACATCATTTTAGTTGAGGGAAAAGTCAAGGAACATCTATCAAGTTAGTTTGCAAAAGTGGAGCAATGCTTAGGTGGTAAACAGTTCAAGGGCACAAAGGATGATTCAAATCTACAATACTTGATCCAGTGGAAAGGATTACCTAATGAAGGAGCATTTGAGGATCAAGGAGATGATGTGAAGAAGCATGTTTTGATGCAACCTAGTCCTCAAAGGAATGTGAAAACTTTTTCAAGTTGGGTGTATGGTGCAGGGGCACCATGGTAGTCTATTTTGCAAATAGGGTCTTATGGTAGGTTGTAGGGTATTTGAGTATTTTTTTCATTCAATAAGGTCATAATAGAGAATTTTATAATGTAATAAGTCCTTTGGGTCAGTTTAGAGTTCATTTTGTAAAAATTGTCAATATTTCCAAATGTTGTTGTGAAAAGTTGCAAAAAAGTGCAAAAATGGGAAGTTCAAGAGTCAAGTTAGTTTTGCTTGGTGGAAAGGCAGTTGAACTGACTTGTAATATTTTGAAATGCTTCAAAAATATTTGTGGAATGTTGGGAGAAGGTTGGATTTTGTAAATTTAAAAATTTGAATAGAAAAGTCACTGAATTCTCTGCAATTTTTTTGTAAATTTGCTAATCTAGAGTGTTGTATGGCCTTGTACAAATTGTTTGTGATCTAAAAGGCATTATATTTGATGGATATCCGAGTTACCATCACTTTGGTTTTGATATTTTTGGAATTCATAAAGATTAAAGCAATTTAGAGTCAATTTTATGTAGGTAGATTAAAACCCTGATTTGAAGAGTTGAGAGTGAATGCAATGAATTAATCACCCATTCCACTGGTAGATTTGTTTGAAACTTGGTGGAATGGGTGATTTGGTGTAGGTTTATATGTTCATGAGATCTTATTGAGTAGGGAAGGATGTTTGGAGGAATTTGAATGCTGCCCTAGGTGATATTTTATGAGTTTTGCTTTAAAATTGATGACTAGATACTAGGGCTTGTACAAAAACCTTTGGAATTGGTTATGTGGTGGTGGAATAAGAATTTGTAGACTATATTTGAAGTTTTTGAAGGTTTGGTTAGCAGAGTAGAGGTCTGGAGTGTTGATTTTCAATAAACCCTCCATGTTTCAAGCATGAAATTGGCCTAAAACAAGGGTTTGATGGTTGGGTGACCTAGTATGCCTTCCTCTTGTTAAAAGTTGTTGATTTGTGGTTTTTGTAACCTATTGAGAGTGTGGGAATAGAGTTTGGGGTTTGAGAGAAGGATTTCTTGGAGTCACTTTAGAAAATAGGCCTAATTGGGGCTTGTTGCTACGGGACAATCAATTTTAGGAAGGTACTTTTCAAAACAAGTATATTTGGTTTCCAAATATGTTAAATAAGGCCTTAATGGGTTATTGAAACTACTTTCTATTTTTGGAGATTTGATCTATTTGAAAAGTTGTACCCATTTTTTCCATTTTGGAATACTGTAAGCAAATAGGGTTCTTATGAGTGAGTGTTTGGGAAAGTGTGAGATCAATGTTTGAGGGGAATTTCTTTGGCTTGAAACAACCAATCTTATGATGTTCAATTTTTTTTGAGGATTTTGTAAGAGGCTTTGTACCTTAATTGTAGTTTGGGTGTTTTGTAGCTTTATGGAACCAAGTGTTTGTGAAGGGAACATTGAGTCAAAATTGGATGAATAAGCAAGAATTTTTTGAGTTTGGTTAAATTGTGATTGTTTACAAAATTTTCCTCCCTCCTCTGCATCATATTTTATGGGTTATCTAGAAAAAGAGAATGATGAGGTCTTCCAAGGTAAAAGAAGGTGCCTTACTGAGTTTCATAGTGAGATCAACTTTCAAAACATCTTATTGCATGTCTCCATGGTTTTAGAAATCCCCAAGAATAGGTTCATGTTTATTACAAGAGTGCCTATTGATTGGCTACAAAAAAGAGATTAAGAGTGCATATATTTTCCCTCATGGAAGGAACAATTTAAATAAAGAGGAGTTGGCTACTCTAAAGGAGTATATGGAGAGTCATAATATTGAAAAACCAAAAAATATTGAAAAGAGGGAGCCAACTGCTAGACCCAAATTTGAACCAGTTGTGTAGGATGTGGATTTAGATAAATTGGTTGATATGCTTATAAGTACTTATGATATTGACGAGAACAAGGTTAGTAGTAGCAAAAGGTGTTATTTGAGGTAGTCTTCTATCTATTTTGACTAATTCCAATCCTTTTTGGATATTTTTACTTGAGGGTTTATATGTTGGGTTGTTTGAACTATTGATAATTTGAGTGAAATCTAGGTTTTATTGATGGAGTTACAACTCCTCATATTGTAAACTCTTTTTTGTTAACGATTGTTAATATAAAATATAAAAAATGTGGTTATTATTATTGCTTTTACATTTACTGAAATTTGTTGGCTATTTGTTCTAATCTATTCTAATATTTTTGCATGTAGAGATCTAAAACATAAACTTTTGAAACTAAAATTCAAATTTATACTTTGTCACCCTTTTCTTACTAGTCATTGTGAGCCAACCTTGTGCATGCTTATGTGTATTTATATGTTACATTATTGCATTTATGGATTTCACTTATGCATTTCAAATAATGTAGGAAAATAAAGATAAATATTTTTCAACAATTTATCTATATTTTTGCATTAATTACATTTATAATAAGTCTATACCCTTTAAGGTAGCTAATTTTAGTGCTCACTTACATGCTAGTTGTAACTTGTTCAATGATTGTTCTTATTGTGTTGAAGAGTTTCTTAAAGTAGTATATGAATTACCAACACATGAATGAAGTAAATGGGCCCTTGATCTATTGGTGAAGTTGAATGGTTCTAAATGAGCCTGCTAGGGATCAGGTCTTGTTGAGCTCAAGACCTCGACATCATAAGGGATGAGGTCGGGATTATACTCTTGATAAATCTAGTAGAATGGATACCCCTTAGTCCACGATTCTCAATCAAAGAGGTTTTAGCCTAAAGGCTCATGCTCCTGTATTAGATTGCTAAAATATCTTTGTGGATGATAGACAATCCTCCATAAAAATGAATGAAGTAGCTCCTATTTTTTAACTTTATAATATGATTTTTTTGTCTTAATGTCATTATCACAAAGATTCCCAAAAATGAGTGTAGGAAGGTGAATTTACTCTGCATTTTTTTCCCTTAAATATTTCAAGAGGTTGGTTCCCTTCATATAATATTATAATTAACATTTTTTAAAAATCATAAATAGATTTAAGATCTACAAAAACCATGTATTAAGGTATAACCCAATAACCCACCTTTAGACTTTACCTTATGATTTATATCTATAATCATTATGAAGCAAGGGCCACACAAGTGTCCAAGTCATTATAAATAGTTTTAAAACATAATTTATTCAAATGTACCTTTTTCAATGTTCCTGTTGTAGTGTTAACATAATCTCTTCCTTCTTAAGAGACATTTTATAGTCTAAATATATTTTAAATTCCATAACAATTATTTTCTTTTCATTTGTATATTATGACAATACTTGTTATATAATATCATTATTAATTAATTATAAATAATTAGTAGGGTGGTTTTACATTGTTAATTTATATTTGTTTTTTAAATTTTAATATTATAAACAATTTTATGTAAATTTAAATAGAAAGAATAATTTGAAATCTTGTTTTATAAGGATAGAACTCTTATAATTTAAAGATTAGAAAAAATAGTAAAAAAACATAGATACTATATACAATTACATACATTTTTTCTTTTTATTTTTTAAGCAAAAGACATTTAGTCTATATAGTATATTATATAGTAGAAATATATAATTGTAAGGAGGTTGTGGCCTTTGGTTAGAAAAATTGTCAAGACCAAAGAACACTTGTTCGTATAAGAAGCTTTAGCACAACAACTAGAAGAACCAACTAGAGATATTACATAATTACAAAAATCTGCACTTTTTTCTTAATGACATAATTTAAAATTATAATTTAACAATTACTTAAAATAAGTAGAAAAATAAAGAAGTCAACAAAAAATTGCTTAAAAATTTGAGCAACAATTACTTAAAACAATAGACTAACTGATTATATGAGACCCTGTTTTAAAATAATTATTTTATGTGCCCTAGAGTGAGGCTAGTACTAAAATAGGTGACATCAAAAAAAGTCCCAATCCTTTATCCATGTGAGCAACAATTAGATGCAATAAGTACTAAATACATCATTCATAGGTTTGTGCAAGTACTAAAATAGGTGACATCAAAAAAAGTCCCAATCCTTTATCCATGTGAGCAACAATTAGATGCAATAAGTACTAAATACATCATTCATAGGTTTGTGCAAACGCTACTCCAAATATGGTGAATGAGTCTGACTTAAAAACTATGTAGTTGAATCTCATAAAACATTGTAATTTGATAAATGGACTTGATTCGAAAAGAAAATTCATAATTAAACGCGCTTGCTTTATAATATTATTTAGATAGGTGACCTCTAAGAAACCCCAATGCTTCACCATTGTGAACATTACCTATTCAATTAAAGACAAACTTATTAAATGAGTGAATATAATTCTAAAATTAACTTTTTAATCAAAATATTTTTAATTCAATTCATTCAGCATTAGAATCCCTCAAAATACAAAATATTATGTAATAAATGAGACTAAAAATGAGAATAAATACTCTTAATCATTGATTTAAAAAAAATACATCCACAAAATAATCTTTAATCCTGTAAGTGATATAAAACCGTCAAATCCCTCCCCCAATTTTTTTCACTTTTTTAAGATTTTAAACAAATAGACTAACGCTTTAATAAAGACAGCTGGGCCGTAAAGCTGCTCGCTTCAACGGGTATGCTTTCCACTTCTAGCCGTTGGGACTATTGAATTTGAATTTGCCACGTCAAAAAAGCCGGTTAACCTGCAACAACAAATATCCGCTTTTTGGCAATCGCGTGATGCCATCTGCATTTAGATCCCTAAATTCTTTTAAGTCCACCCTCATCTCTATTTTAATAAACCTACTGTTTCTCTCTTCTCTGCGTACACTCAGAAAATATGCTGTGCTCTTAATAGATTTCAGGACTACAGAAATGCTATCAATGCATTCAAAATCATGGCTTTCAACAACTTTCCCCTTTCCTAAAAATCTCTGCAGGTGACTTTTCTTGTACATTGAACTATCCTGATTTGTGTAGTAATGGTTTAATTAAGTGATTAATATGATTTTTCTTTCAGGAAAATTGACGATGAGACTCCAGAACAGAGATATGCACAGCAGCAGGCTAAGAATCTGAAATGGTAGCAGGGTTTTAATCATGATTGGACTCCAAAATGAGGAGATTCTACCTGAAGAGGAAGTGGGTGCCGCTAGATCTGAATTACTGTATTCCCTCATTGCCTCCCCTGCAGAAGGAGGGCGACCTGCAATGACTAGAGACAAGTTACCGTCTTTTCAGATTAGACGCTTACTTCTTATCTTTTACGCTTTTCTTGTATTGAAGCAAATCAAAAGTTTTGTTTTGAGGTTTAGAGGACTTTTAAACTATTTTTAGTTTGTTTGACATAATGCCCATTTCTTGAAAACACTTCTTTTACTGCTAGGATTAGCATTATAGATTGACTATCTTTTCCTACTTCTAAAAAGTTTTTTTTTAAAAGTGTGTTTAAAGAGCCAGTTTATTTTCATACCAGAAAAATTCTTCTGGTTTGGCATGGCTTGAGGTGGGTTGACAATGTTTTGTTTTCTCTAAATTTAAACAATAAATAAAAGTAAACTGAAAAATCTTTCTTCTTCAGTCTACTATACGAGGTGGACAGTTGGCTAGGTTAGGCCGAGACCTACAAAAATCACCTCAATTCATCATATGGGTTTTGTAGAGTGGTGAAGTTGGGCCCCTACAACAGAGATCTTGAAGGTCAAAAACTGGTAGGGCTTGTTTTAATCATAGAGAGGTCAAATTTCAATCCACACAGGCAGTTCCCTTGTTCCTTATCTAAGGAAACTAAATATTACTCTATGTCAGGGTTTGGCTTGAAATATGAGAAACCTTTTATCACTTCAAGAATTGCAGGTCTTGGCCTAAGAGTTCTACTATTGGATTTCTCAAAGCACCGACCTTCCTAGCTGTTGGCTTCTTATTTTTCTTGTTCGGTGAGGTAGCCATTGGAATACAAGCTGACAAGAGTTCTACAGCCTTGAAATATTTGTATCTGTGTTATGTTATCCACAAAAAAGAGCACGACCTCCCTCGTAGAAAAAGAGAGGTCATACCCACCAGTTGCAAGAGGTATAACTTAGAAGCTTCTCTTTCCATTTCTTGGAGTACATATATGATTGCAGAAGGGCTGTTGATTGTGAAATCTTAAGTATTTTAAAACTTTTCTTCTAAGTTATTTTCAACCAGTCATTGATTGAACCATGACAATGTCTATTCAGCACTTTAATGAACATTTGACTGTATGTATTAATTAATTGAAATTTAAAATATAATTTTTAATTAATTAATAAATACAGTTAAATGTACATTTAGATAGATAGACAATATGTTGAATTATTAGTCATGTGTAAGTTTGAATTTCTAAATTTTAAATTTTCAAATAAATTTATTTAAGGAAAAGTGTTATATATAGAAGTAATGACATTTTGTTTATGGGTAATGTTAATATTTTTTCCCCATCTTATGTTTAATATTGTACAAGTTACTTACAAAATGTCCTAGGCACCAAAAAGGAAGTGAAAAAAGGTAGGTTTTTACTAATATTAATGCCAAATATGGAGGAGTTTGGGTTTTGTCTCCATACATGTAGTATGTAGGGTTAGAGCTTTAGGTGATATGGGTAAAGAAACAGTTCCCATTTTGGGCGTAAGATCCTCAGATTGTCGTTCCAAGAGAAGGAGCCACGTAATAGAGATTCAAAAGGGAAAGATTGAGCACGTTGCAAGGAGGTTGCAGAGTTTGGTGTTTTGGCGTGGAGGTTACATTGCTGCTGCCTTGTACCAAGGTAAAACCCCACATTGAAGGAGAGTTGAAAGAGTCTCCCTCAGAGCTAGCACAAGGAGAATACGTAGCTGCAAATAAGGAGGAAGATTGTTGGGCATTTGAGGAGCTCCAAGACTCTGTGACAAATCATACCCAAATGTGTCAAATCCTTCAAAGTGCAGTTTCAACACAACTTCACCCTATATTAACATGTCCGTTATCCTTTGGGTTCTTTCCAAATAAGCAATATAGAGTGTTTGAGGTTGAAACCTTATCTTCCATTTATTTTTTGAACCCTTGTAAAAGTTTCCATTAGATGTGTAAGAAAAAGTTGAATAAGAAAACATTGTGATAGTCATTTTAAAGGCTTATTGTCACCCTGAATAGAGATGTAGTGCTTGATAGGGTTTCTAAAGTTATTTTGTGTATAAGAACTTATTATATCAAGTAATAGTAATACATGATATTTTTCTTGTACTTTAATTGTAAAGAACCAAGTGATGAATGAGGTATGCAAGGTCATGATATTGGAGCATCCATGAGATAATATAGTGACAAAGGACAAGGTGTTGCATTTATTCATAGTATGACAACCAAGAAGGAGGGAACAATCAATCAAAGATAGAGAGCAGTGATCTTAGACAACCTCAAGGTCATGAAAAGGGTAGTCATAAGAAGCAAGGAGTTTATTAAAGGGACAATCCTACTAAGGGTCTTTGGAGCAACAACTTATTGATCACGATGATATGAGAATGAGTGGACAATATAGTGTGAAATCCCTATGACAATCTTTTCAACGTTGAAGGTGACAGTTCATGATGGTAGATACAAAGAAAATAAAATGACAGTCAAAAGAAGTATCTTAAGTATTTTGATAGACCTAGCAGCCTGTAGTGTTTCTCAATATGTAGACATTGCTTGCAACAAGAGAAGTTGGTAGCAGTTAAAGTTATGATCCATTCTCTCTTACATCAATACTTGTTGAAAAATTATCTCTATAAAAGAATTAGGTGACAAGCACACTTGAAGCACAAGGCAGGCAAGATAGTCATAAATGTCATTTCATGGTCATGAGGTATACATTGGAAAATATTAATGATCTATATCATACAAGTAAGAAAGCCAAGGGAAAGCTAAAAATCATATAAGAAAGGGAATTGTGACATGGCATGATAATGACATCAAACTTACCTAAGGATCTTTCTCAGCCGGGCTTAAACATCACACACTAAGCTTTGACCGCTTAGGTGTGCATGTGGGGCCCTCTTAACATTCCATTTCCCGTTCTTTTTCGGTTGCGCTCTTCTACTCTCCACGGTAATCGTCACTATGACGGTTAAGTTTTCATTTCAAATTTGAATTTGCACTCCTGCGCAGTCCATTAGAAAGCAGCAACGAGGAGATAGTACTTTTGCCCATGCATTTCCATTTCAATCCAAGCTTGAAGACATGGTAGTTCTGCAAGTGGATTTAGAGAACTACTTGTGTTGTCATGGGTGAGCATCAATATCGACTATGAGCATTTCAACTATTCTGATCCAAATACATTTGTTGCCTGTATTGGGCATCTCATCACATAACTAAAGCAGACCAATGTCATTTCCTTCAGCTCCATCGCTCCCTACGGCGATACTCTAGTGGAGTCACATTGCAATGTCCTCTGGAAAAACTATGGTGAATCTATCAACTATGAATTTCCAATTCTATGCCTATGACTCGAGCAACATTGTCTCCCAGTTTATAAAATATTTCAATGCCCATCAAAAAGTGTTGGCTAGTTCTGTGATGAAGTGAAAAGGAGAGTTGTCCCCTGCCAATGAATTCTTTGACGCCAGCAGAATGCTTAGAGGCTCTGGCAAGCTCCACGGTATCTTTGTGTGGTGTCCAAATGGCATAGGATATTGACTGAATTTTTGGAAGCCAAGACATTAATAACTGTAGGGAGAAAGTTTTGAAGGGGAGATCCAGAAAGCTATGGTTGTCAGCCTGTAGGAGATTTTGTGTATTTGAATGCTTTTTTATTGAACGTATCAATGGTGAAGGGGTCTAGTGCATTCGTCTTCAAGAAGATTTACATCATGCTCTTAAAATAGAAGTGAAAAAGATTTGTAACTCCTCTCACACTTGTGTTTGTAGACCCAAGATGAAAGAGAAAACACGTTTCTAGATCTGGAACAACTCATAATCAACGCTTATTTTCAATTATATAGATAATGTTGGAAAAATGCACTCTTTAGGATTTTTTTTTTTAATTATTATGTTTGTTGTATTTAGTTTTAGATATCTATTTGGTTTTAATTAGTTATAGGTTTTTTTCCATTTAGATACAGTTGAGTTTCTATATTTAGTTTTTTCTAAATTTATATAATTATAAATAGTATATTTTTCGGTATTGTGCATCCCATTGCCTGGGGTTGTTTGTATGTCAGGGTGGACAACGCCCCCTTTTTTTTGAGTTGTATATTGGGTTTGGGTCTGTAGGTTGTGTTAGTAGGATGTTTGGGCTTCTATCTGCTTCATCGCCACAGATTTGGCTGGATGTAAAAGGTATTTTTTTGAATCAATATAATCAAATTTACGTATAAAAAAATAGTATATTTTTCTGTTTAGTTAAGTTTTTATATTTAGTTCTATTTGAATTTAAGTTTATGTACGCAATTTAAATTTAATTAGATTATCTATTTAATTATGATTGTTAATTCAATTTTATTAGACATTAATTCAATCTAGTTTTTTAGTCTGTCATGTTCATAAGTGTGAGGTCATCCTTAGAGTGTGATTGTATGATCCACTTAAATGCACAATAAATATCAAATATATTAGAGCTATAGAATGAAGTGATAAAGAGGCTTTTCTTGTAGTTATTTTTAGTCTTCTTCTTTTAGACCTTTACCTAATTGATTTATTATCTATCCCTATCCTTCTTCTAATAATAGGTCATTATTAAATGAAAGCACAACTATGTTCCACTTTTTAGTGTTTTTGATTAACGATAAATAGGTTTTGAAGGGTACATAAAACCCCGAACAAAAAAGACAGTGGTAGTAAAGATAAGAAAATTGATTACCCACCTAGAAGCAACAAAAAACAAGTTGATTATTAGACCATTGGCAGACCATCAGTAGACAAAACCACCCAACACAAAAAATAGAAAGACACACCAAATGAACATTAGAGCAGTTCTTAAGCATTTTTTCTGCATCCAAGTCCTTAGATGCTAGCTTGCCATGCATCTCCATGATTTCCTCAACATCACAAGTAGGGTCCTTTTTACCTTTCTTTGTTTTGCTCCGAGTATGCACACTCAGTCCAACAACCAAATCGGTGGTATGCACTTCCATCCCAGCACCCTCTCCATGTTCCATAGTCACATGATCATCAAACAGTCCCTTCCCAGTCAATTCCTTTGCCTTCTAATTGAGGAAAATCATACCTTCAGTCGAGGCCTCCAACTTCTCTCTGCTAATGTTTATGATCATGTCCAAATCCTTACGAAGCTACATGTTTTGTCTTTCCAGCAAAGCCAACCTCAGACCATAGTCACTCTTCAAACTAGCAAGCTCATCCACCACACAACCAACACTAGCATTTAAAGATCTAGTAAGCCCAAAGATAGAGTCCTTCTCCTTGAGACTGCGCATAGTAGAAATGTTGCAACGGGTGATCGTGTCATGCTTATTGTGGAGGTCCTGCACCTCTTGCACAAGACACATAAGCATATTAAACAAGATATCATCCCCTTCTTTAACTAGACCAGACGCTTGAGAAAAATCCATTGCTCCCCAAAACACACCCTTGCCCTGGTGCGGACCAACTGGAGGATCCTCCTCATGCACACCCTCAGAGAAAAGCTTGGCCTTCCCCTTATCCTTGGATGTGGACACCTAAGCAAAGTCTTCCAGATTGACCACCAAATTCCTCTTACCAGCCACAGGGGACCCACCAACACTAAAATCATCACCTTGAATATTTCCCGCCACCTCCTAAAATTTCTCACCCACATCCTTTGCATGACCCTTAGACCTCTTACCAACAAAAACCTCATTCGCACTCTCCATCACCTTTAATTTACGTTTAGCATGCGGGTTAGCCTTGGAAGTTGAGGGTTTGACACCACCCATCGAAGGAGTATAATCCAGGTTGGTAGCATAGCCATTGGACCAACCCTCTGACTCCTCCAACTCTGTACCCTCTAACTCCTGAATTTCTTCAATCCTACATTTCCCACTTCCTTTCTCCTTCTTCTTAGAAATAGGGGATTGAAGGGTTCCAACAATGCAATTTGATAGAGAGTTTGAAATGGCTACGAGCGGGAAAACTGTGCCGGTTGGGGAATCCTCTGTTCTGGGTTGGAATTCTAGGCTGACAGGGGGGTTTTCTGTTTCTGATGAGGCTCTCAGGGTTGCTGGAGTGGGTGTTGGCGTCAGGGCTGGGGCTGGTGCTGGCATTGGGGTTAGTTCTGGTGTTGGTGCTGGGGCTGGCTCTGGTGCTGGCGTTGGGGTTGGTTCTGGTGCTGGCGCTGGGGTTGGCTCTGGTGCTGGCGTCGGGGTTGGTTCTGGTGCTGGCGCTGGGGTTGGCTCTGGTGCTGGCGTCGGGGTTGGTTCTGGTACTGGCACTGGGGTTGGCTTTGGTGCTGGCGTCGGGGTTGGTTCTGGTACTGGCGCTGGGGATGGCTTTGGTGCTGGCATCAGAGCTAGATCTGGTAAGGGTATCAAGGGTGCTGGCTCATCAGTGTGGGCACCTAGATCATATATGAATTTTAAGCAGAGTTTTGATGGTTTCATCCCTGTGAAAAACCCTATCACAGTGAAGATTAAGGATGAGGTAGCAGAAGAAATATATGATAGTGAAGTTGAGCTTTCTGCTCTTGGGGTGATCTGTCGGTTTAGGGGCTTCTGGCCAAGCCTTCCTCAGCTACACTCTTGGATCACCAATAAATGGGAGCCCATCATCACTGGTAAAGTTCAAATCTTCCCTATGGCCAAAGGTTTTTTTGTTGCTAAGTTCGAAAACACTTTAGATAGAGACAAAATCTTGTATGAAAATTTCTTTAGCTGGGAGGACAAATACCATCTGATGGTTAAATCTTGGCACGCCAACTTTAACCCAGCTACTGAAACCTTCAATAAATTCCCGATTTGGGTCTGGTTGCCTAATCTCCCTCTTCACCTTTGGAGTGATTTTCTCTTGGAGGAGGTTGGGGATGCCCTAGGTGATTTTTTAAAAGTGGACAATGAATTTTATAATCTTTATCACTCTACCTTTGCCCGAATACTTGTTGAAATTGATGTCTCAAAAGGATTGCCTGCTGAGGTTCTCTTAAAATCTTCTAGGGGGTCTTGGATCCAATCGCTGGATTATGAGGGGGTCCCTTTCCACTGTAGAAGATGCTTCAAAATAGGACATGCTGCTGCTCAATGTGGATTTGAGAAGAAGTCTAAGACAACTACTTGGTGGAATGGTGCTTCACAACAACATTACACGGTGGAGAAGAAGTCTGGTCCGCTTCGGAGCTTCTCTGAGGTGATGGCTTCTGATTCACATGCTGCTGGAGCTTTTGACTCACAGGCTGCTGGGGTTTTTGATTCACTTGCTGCTGGGGCTTTTGATTCACAGGATACTGGGGTTTCGTTTGCTGGGGTTTCTCCTTCCTCCGCCGGGGAAGCTACCATGAAAAATCATACTGAGAATACTACTAGACCAGTTTCTGTCTCTACTGATGGTGCAGTGTGTCCCACCTCTGATTGCTCTCCGGTTATTTCCACACCTTTTCAGGTGAACTCTGTTGTTACCTCCCGGGTTGCGGATTCTCATCCTCAGGAAATTAATGGGCTGGCTTGGCAGGCTAAGGCAGCACAAGTTGAAGAAGGCTGGACTACTGTTATTGGAAAAAAATCTAAACCCTCTGGGCCTTCTTTCGATATGAATCTTCGCTCCAACAAATGAAACTCTAATTGTAAAACTTAATGGTGTTTGCTTGTGAGCTAGTTTTTTGTTGACTGCAGGCTGTCTTTTCTGCAGTCTGGCTTTTCTGGCTTGTTTAAGCTGTTTGGCTTTTGGTTGTATTGGGTTCCGGATCCCATCAAAATCTGTTTTCCCCAATTTCAAAAACAATGCAATTTGCTTTGATAAACTCAACAATGAGGAACATCAAACCTTCATGCAATAAGGGATTTGTAGGGTTTTTCCTAAAATTCAAAATTCCCTCTTCTAGAGACATCAACAGGTAAAAAGGGAAAGACACCAGCTTACCATGGCGAAAGTGGTGACCATACAACGTCGTATATCTATCATTAAGAGTGAAGTAACACATCAACACCACCACAACCTCCTACCAAATTGGTTTTATCTTGGTTTTGTCATAGCCCCCACAGTCCAAACAAACCATTTTAGCCCTTTCTCTATCACAGAGAAAATTTTGTCTAGTCGACTACAAAATGTTCTTATCCCTATAATTTTTTTTTCCTTACATTGACATACCCATGACTTCAACAATAAAGTCTTCATTAATTGTAGTATCCCTACCAAACATACTCAACACACGACCATGCCATGTGTCGACAAAGTCCTTAGACACATTGGACTTAAAGCCATTCAATCTCTCCATGAAGGGAGTGACACCACCTCTTTGTAGGATTGCCAAAACGTTGGCATTGGCTCTAGTTTCATCACAAGACAAAGGCTTTGTTCGAAACCTATCCCCACCCATCATCGAATTACTTGCAGAAGGAAACCATAGCCAAAACAAGCCAGAAGCAATGGCCAGAAAAACACCCAGAAAGCATGTGAGGCTATCAAGGGCAGTACCAATGGAAATAATGAGGAGGATGCTTAAACAACTCAGCTGAAGAAGGCCGCAAATTCCAATGAGCATCAGCTGTGCGAGAAGTCTAATCAAACAATAAACTTCATGATACCCACGCAAACCAAAGGCCAAGGAGGTGGGAAAAAACAAAAAACTAACGAAGATAATTATTAATAAGGTTCCTTAAATCAATAGGCAGGACATCATCCACCTCCCATGATCTAGCCGATGTCACTCCATAGTTAGCCAACCAATTAGTGACAACATTTTCCTCTCTATAGGCATGAGAAATATAAATTTCTTCAAATTCGCCACTTAATGAAATGACATCTGAAATAAGATTATAAATAGACCAAGATGGGGGAGATCTTTTCTTAAGGAAATTAACAATGTTTAACGAATCACCTTCTATCCAAAGTTTAGAGATCCTCATATCTCTAGCTAGTTTGATGCTATGATAGGAAACCACAACTTCAACAAGGTGGTTTGTCTAGATTCCCAAAGGGGGAGTGCCACTGCTGAAACAAACCTACCATTGTAATCTCTCAACACTCTCCCACAACCAGTAGGACCTGAATTGCCTTTAGCTAAACCATCAAAGTTGATTTTGAACCATCCAGGAGGAGGGGGAAACCATACCACCCCATCCCTAGCAAGATTAGCCTTCTTTAAGGATTTGAAAATGTCAAAGGAAAGTTTCCAATTGGTTGCCAGCACAACATCATAATTTGAAACCAACACTCTTCTAGGAATATCAAATTTTCCCACCACCAACATCAAATTTTCCTTAATAGAAGAAACAATTTTGAAGAAAAGGGAAAGAGGAGAGAGGGAAGCATCCCTAAAAATACTATTGTTCCTCTCCTTCCATAACCCCCAAAAGATATGTGGCAACATGAGAGACCAAAGAAGCTTCAAAGAAGGATTAGAAGGAGCATGCCATTGGAGCCACAAATCCCACACTAAAGCAGGAAAAATCCACTCCACGTGCCATAAATTGAGAAAAAGGGACCAAACTTCTCGAGCATAGTTGCACCCAATAAAAAAATGAGAGCTATCTTCCATGTCCATCATATAGAGGTAGTATCTATTAGGCATGGAGAACCCCCATTTCCACAAATTGTTAATAGTAAGAATCTTATCTTGCACCATTAACCACAAAAAAATATTAATCTTGGGGATAAGCTATGAAGACCAAACTAAGCCCCATGGTGGCCTAGGACCCAAAATATCATTACATGACTTGAACACAGAGGCTACCAAGAAAGCTCCACTTGAGAGCCTATTCCAAATCACCTTATCCCTTTGATGAGAGACATGGATGTGAATTCTGGAGAACTCATTAAAAAGATCCACTAGTGTAGGGAACACCTCATGAATCTTCCTCCATTCCCCATTGAAAATGTAGTCTGGCACATGACTCCCAAATTCACGAATGCATAGGTCCCTCCAGGGGTTCACCCAATGAGAATCTTGCAAAGGACAATGCCCAAACCACCAATCATCCCAAAAGAGAATATCTCGACCATCCCCAACTGCCCAATGCAAACCAATCAAAATCACCCCTCTAGATCTGGTCAGTGAATTCCATAAGAAGGAACCCAAAGGAGGAGAGAAGTCCTTGTTCAAAAACTCCTAAAATTTATCTACCTGAGGAAGATATTTAGAAGCCAGAATCTACACTCAATCCTTCTCACCACAAAGGAAATTCCAAAGTTGCTTGGCCATAAGAGCCAAATTGAAAGGCTTAATCCTGCACAGCCCTAGGCCCCCTATGACTTTTAGAACTTCCTCCCATGAAACTAAACTCAATCTCTTTTTAACCTCCACACCCGACCAAAGAAACTTTCTTTGGATACATTCAGTTTTCTCCCAAAATTTATGAGGCATCTGAAAGAGGCTAAGAGCATTCAAAGGTAGAGTTTGTAATGTAGACTTGATGAGCACCAACTTACCAGCCTGACTAACCAATGTGCCTTTCCAACTAGACAACATCGAATTAAATTTATCAATCAAGCCATTCCAGAAGGAGTCGTGAGAAAAATTAGCTCCAAGCGGCAACCCAAGGTAGGTTGAAGGAAGAGACCCCACAACACATTGAAGAATTCCAACAATTCTTTGTGCCCTTCTTTCAGGAGTGTTAAGAAAGAAGATTGTGCTCTTAGGGAGGCTCACCAATTGGTCTAACACTGCCTCATACTTCTGAAGGGTCGCCTTAATAGCTCTAGCTTCCACAATAGAAGCCTCACCCAAAATCAGGGTGTTGTCAACAAACTGTTGATGCACATAAGAGGACGAAGAAGAAGAAGGTCTCAAGCCCTTCAGGGCACTCGAGGAGATCTTTAATTGCAGTGACCTGCCCAAAGTCTCAACAAGAAAAATAAAAAGGAAGGGAGAAATTGGGTCCCCCTGCCACACCCCTTGGAACTTTTGAAGAAATTTGAAGGAGAGCTATTCACGAGCACCGAAAAGGAAACAAAAGAAATAGGCTCCTAATCAACTGAACAAAGGTATCTGAGAAGCTAAAAGCAAGGAGAATTTTATACAAGAAGGACCAATTAACTTTATCATAAGCTTTAACCAAATCCAATTTCAACAAGAAGCTAGGCCCCTTTTGTTAACCATCAGCGAATGGATGTTTTCATGTACAGTGATGATAGGGTCAAGAATTTTCCTTCCCACAACAAAGCCACTTTGGTTGGGAGAAATAATCAGAGGAAAAACCCTCTGCAACCCCATAGCAAGCACCTTTGAAAAGATATTATAAATTGAATTACACAAGCTAATTGGTTTGAACTCATTAAAGACCGAAGCCCCAAGAATTTTCAGAATCAACACCAAAAAGGTAGAGTTTAATTCTTTAAGAAAATTTTGATTGCTAAAAAAATCTTTAGCCACATCTACAACATCCTTAGAAACAATCATCCAAAACTCTTGAAAGAAGAACATGGGGAATCCGTCAGGGCCGAGGGCCTTATTACCAACAAAGGAGAAAATAGCACTCCTAAATTCCTCCACCGATAGGATACCACACAACATATGATTGAGATCCTCTATCACTAGACAAGGAATAACCTCCACCAAAAGATCTTGATCAACCAAGGACGAAATAAAATCATTAGACAAGAGATTAGAGAAGAAAGTAATAGCCACTCACTTAATCTCATCCTCATTCTCAGTCACCCTCCCATCCTGACAAATACACTTAATTCGGTTGGAGGCACGATGCTTAAGTGTGGTGAGATGAAAGAATTTGGTGTTCTTGTCATTGCAATTCAGCCACACCACCCATGATCTCTACTTCCAAAATTCTTCCTCCCTGGCCACAATATTATGAAGACGAGACAACAACACACTCTCCTCATTAGCCAAAACATCATAACCCCTAGCTTGAATGCTCTGCTGCACAAGATCAAGATCAGCCTTGATGTGGGCTTTCTCATGGAAGATGTGTCCAAAGGAGGCTTTATTCCAGTTTCTCACATTGACCTTAACTGTCGCTAGCTTCTTTGCCATGTTGTACATGGTCGACCCATCCACCTAAATATCCCACCATGTAGTAAGCTTATCTTTAAAATTTGGATGAGATGTCCACATTTTTTCAAAATGAAAAGGAAAAGTGCGCCTTTGACCCACCACATCAACTGAAAAGGGAGATAGGAAAATGATCTGATCCCAACCTAGTTAAGGAAAATAGAGAGCAAGAAAAACAAGCCAACCACTCATGAGAAAGAAGGGCCCTATCCAGTTTGACTTGGATTAAAGCATCACCCATCTGACGATTTGACCATGTGTACGAGGCACCCCACAGATCCACATCAAATAGAGCACTATCATTAACAAAAGTCATTAAGTCAAACCTGCTCTCATCATCAATTTGAGAGCCTCCCAACTTATCATCATAACTCAACGGAGTGTTGAAGTCTCCCATAACCAACCAATGATCAAAAGGAAAATTAGCCCTAAAAGAACTCCCTTAGAAACACTTTCAAGCACTTCTAATATTAAGCGCATAAATATTAGAAGCAACCCAAGAGAAATCACTTGAGGAGTGATGAAAAGAAGTAGCAATGTGATTAGAAATCCCAAAAACAACCTTACCAACCACAACTTTCATATTCCAAAAAGTAGCCATGCCCCCTGAAGCACCATCTGCATCAAAACCATGAAGGCCACACTTCTTAAAGAGTCTCTTCTTAACACATTCCAGCCTTTCCACAAGCATCTCTTGTTTCTTGAATCATGATCACATCAAGTAATTTTATGATCCCTCACTAGATTAGCAAGGAGATCCTATTTGTGAGGGTGATTTAACCCTCAAATATTTCAAGAAAGAATCTTCATTGAGAAGTCTCAAATGCTCACTTGGGACACATCTCAAAAATGGTTTTTTGGGAGCCATCAACAATATCCGCTTTACTTTCTTTCTCCCTACTCTGCATCAAAGTGGGTCTCCCTCTTCCCCTCGGTTCTAACCCACAATTAGCCTTTGATCGATTCCTAGTAGCCATCCCTTGAGGTGACAAATTCTTCTTCCTATTTCTGGTCTTGACTGGAGAAAAAGGAGGATCCTTCACTTGTTGCAAGCAAATCAACCCACAATCATTGATAGAAGAGGTGAGCACCAAATTTGAAAGAGCCCCCGAAGGGTCCTGCATAATCGCCTTCACAGCTTCTGCTACATCAACCACTTTAGATTCCCCCAAAATAGTAGAATTCTCCACACCAACAACGACTTCCCCTTCCTCAACCACCTAAACGTCCCTTTTAGGAACCTGAACATCCTGAGGGACAACAACCTAGCAACCACACCATTCAAAAAACCCCCCTCCTTATTAGATAGTCCAAAACAAAATCCTTCGGCAATTCCTGAGGCCTAACAACCTCCACCCAGCCACAACATCAACATTTTGTTTCTCCCTCCATTCCGTTCCACTTTTTATTGTTATTGGGCCACTAAGATCATTTTTAACATTTAACAAATTTTGTCAATTATATCAAACAAATTGTCAAGAATTTAAAAATAATGTAAACCGATACTTTGTGTTAATTTCTCTAGATTAAATCTATAATGTTTTGGAATTTAAAAATTATAGCTACTATTATTTTATAGTGATTGGTAGTTTACGTAACACAAATTTTTACCACAAATAAAATCCTATTAGGTTTCCTTGAAATTAAATCATTAATTCTAATATCTTGTGTGTGGGTATTATTATAATTTTGGTTGATTATTTTGATTATTAGTAGTTTTAAAATGGTAATAAAATTTTAGACCTATATTTTATTGTAATGCTTTTTTGTTTTTCTATTTATCATTTTTTTAAAAATATAGACATTAATGTAAAGTTTAGTGTGGTTTTTAAGAAAATGACCTAGCTTTATATTTTCTCAATTTCTTGAATAGAGGCCATTTCTTGTAATAGATATATCTTCCTTATAAAAATAAAATATATAATATAAGAAATATTTTATATTGTACAACTTTTTAGAAAAGCTGAGTTGGAGTACTATATACATGTAAAATCATGTGTGTACTTGATTTTATTTGACCCCCATGAACATGATGTGACATTAACCATTTCAACCTCTACATTGTAGTGTGTACATAAGAGAAGAAATTATTTCTACGAGGACATCACATTAGAAGGACAAACTAACTTAGTTCAATAGAACTTACTTAGATTGAAACCACCTTAAATTGAAGAGTTAGAACTAATCCCTTGTGCAATTCTATAAAAAATATAAGTGATGCCTCATTTGCACTTGGCATCAAAATTAATAATGCATTTTAAACCAAAGCTATAGAAAATGAAAGTTATAGACAAAATAAAAAATATTAATTAAACTTATAGAAAAGGAAACTAAATTAAATATACAAATAAATATGAGATCTATTGGACTACAAAAGGTATGTCTCTAAATTTTATAATTGATAGTTTAGTTATTTTACATAATTTCATTGTTTTGATTAAGATAAAATGGGAAGGGTTTGCACCCATTACAAAACAACCATGGAGGCCAAGTAGAAGGAGCTCACAAATAGTGAGTTGTAATAAAAAACTAAAGACTAAAGACTAAAGCTTAAAAACTTGAACACTAGAAAAGTCCAATAGAAACACAAAAAAGGACAGGACTAGCTAGAAACTAGCATGCACACAAAACCAGTATTGATCTCCAAGGAGGCAGAGACCCTTGATCACCTACCACTCCTTGGAGAGGAATTGGAGCTTTTCTTCGAATGATAGAACTGTCATCCTCGTGGTGATAGGTGCACTCTCCATATTCTTGACCTTCTTCCTTGCATTGGTCTTAGGAGCCTTCGATTGATCCTCCCTAGCATTGTTATATTAGAAAATGTATAAAATTGATTATTTATGTAAATTAGATCAAAATTTTGACTAAATTAAGACATACAAATATTTTAATTTAATTTACAACTAAATTATAACATATAAGATTATTTGTCATAATTTTTTTTTTTGATCAAAAGGATAATGCCTATATATATTTATATTGATATAATAGAAAATTTACATGATCATATGACATCAGACTATAGTCCACCCCTATTTATAATCATCTTCTAATACAAATCCATAGCAATTGTTTCATTTGATTACATATACTGCAAATACCTTGTATCCACAACAATATATTACCTTCCCTTTTGCAAACCCATATTATCCTTTTCCTTTATTTACATATACTCAATTGGTTTTGAATCTTGACAACTTGTAAGTTTTGATTAGAAGACTACTTGAATTAACATTGTCCATCAACACATTCCATCTTTGAGAAAAAGATCACTTGAGCCAACACATTCCCTCTTCAAGCATGTTACACCTTCAGTTGACTATTTCCACCTTCAGATATCTTTCCATCTTCAAGAAAAATTCCTTCAGATATCTTTTGCAGAATAGCCCTTTGAGCAAAATCCCTTCATATATCTTTTTGCATAATAGATATTTGAGCAAAATCCCTTCATATATCTTTTACAAAATAGACAAAAATTTGACCACCATCAACCAAACTATTCCTCCATCATTACAGGGATATCATTTTCTCCCTGTTCTTCAGCAATAAGGTCTTCTTCAGGATGAATTTCTGGGCTAACATTAAGGTTAAATCCTTTGTTCCCAGGAAAACTTACCTACTACACTTGTTCTTCCTCAACCATTTGAGTAACGAATGAGAGGTGGGTGCTATTTTTCATCTTTTATCTCAAAAAATTGGCATGATAGAGGTGGATCATGAACATGACCCAGAAGCACCATGATAGCCTGCACAATAACCTTTACTTTTTCTGCTAATTCAACATCAAACTCATAAGCATACCTTCTAAGAGCAATCAACATGAGACTTGAGTTTCTCCGAGAAAGTGATTTGTTTATTGCTACAAACAACTTAGGGAATGTTGTTCGATGCAACAAATTAAAGTGCCTAGGAAACAAACCTCCAACGTAACCCTACCCCTTCTAGAGATTGTATCTTTGACAAGCTTTGGACAGAGCTCCATTTGGCAAGAATTCCACAAGTTTATTACTTATCAATTCCACAAGCTTAACATCCTGAAGCAAGTCCAATAAATTGGATAAAAACACATAAAGGAATTGGGATGGATAGATTACCCTCTTTACCTCTGGCTCTGGTATTTCTTCACCAATAACCCTCTTAATATGCTTGATAAATGTTCCATAGTGCCCTTTAAAAACAAATTGAAGCTTAGCATCACCTATTTCCTCAGAGATCAGCAGCTCCCATTTGTTGACTGGAATGAATACCCTATAATTTCATGGGTAGAACCCCATTTGTCTTCTTCTACACTTCACATAATATAATTTTGGAACTCTTATCTCACCACTATTGGAAGTATTCTGTGAATTCATAAATTGTATTCTCCAAGCGCTTTGCACTGAAAAGTTCGTTGTTGTGAGATTGATAACCATTCCTTCAAATATATTTCCCATATCTTGGGTAAAGATGGCTTTTAGAAAATATCTTGTCAAAGCTTGTACAACATGTACTCTTATCACAATGTAATTATTACAAGGCACTCTTTTGAAAGTTAATAACTGAATTTGAACCACACTTTGCAAGATGTAGTTTTATTCCAATTAATGGCTATCAAAAAAAGAGTTTCATGTAATAATTTACTTCATATCCAAAGAGGAGTGCCATGTAATAATTTCATTCATACCAAGGTACATGTTGTACAAGACTTCTTAGCAATCATTCTAAAATACATTTTCATTAGTTTAGATATGAGAAATAAATTTGTGGGATTGTTGCACATTTTAACAACAAACAATTTGTCTGAATGGAGGGTTGGGAGAATAGTGTTTATGAATTCACAAAGTTCATCCAGAAGTGGAGAACTTAGAGTTCCAAAACTACTATGTGCAAAGTGTACAAGGAGGTAGATGGAGTTTTACCCACGAAATTACAGAGTCTACTTTTCGGTCAATGAATGAGAGATGTCGATAGCAGAGGAAATAGGAGATGCAGAGCTTAATTTAATTTTCAAAGATCACTGTGCAACATTTATTAAGC